>JAAGEH010000015.1:21174491-21246605 GCA_011751065.1 Lasiurus cinereus | reverse complement strand
TTCCCCCTGAGAATTATCAATCCACTCCCTTTCTGTGCTCCTGATTCTATTATATTCACCAGTTTATTCTGTTGATCAAATTTTTAATTCACTTAATTTTTAGATTCACTTGTTGATAGATATGTATTTGTTGTTCATAATTTTTTATCTTTTACCTTTTTCTTCTTCCTCTTCTAAAAGAGTACCTTTCAGCATTTCATATAATACTGGTTTGGAGTTGATGAACTCCTTTAGCTTTTTCTTCTCTGTGAAGGTCTTTATCTGCCCTTCAATTCTGAATGATAGCTTTGCTGGATAGATTATTCTTGGTTGTAGGTTCTTGCTGTTCATCACGTTGAATATTTCTTGCCATTCCCATCTGGCCTGCATCGTTTCTGTTGAGAAATCAGCTGACAGTTGTATGGGTGCTCCTTTGTAGGTAATGAACTGTTTTTCTCTTGCTGCTTTTAATATTCTCTCTTTGTCTTTTGCTCTTGGTATTTTAATTATGATGTGTCTTGGTGTAGTCCTCTTTGGATTCCTTTTATATGGGGTTCTGTGTGCTTCCTGGACTTGTAAGTCTATTTCTTTCACCAGATGTGGGAAGTTTTCAGTCATTATTTCTTTAAATAGGTTTTCAGTATCTTGCTCTCTCTCTTCTTCTGGCACCCCCACAATTCTGATGTTGGTAAGCTTGAAGCTATCCCAGAGGCTCCTTACATTATCTTCACATTTTTGGATTCTTTTCTCTTCTTGCTTTTCCAGTTGAGTGTTTTCTGATTCTTTATATTTCAAATTTTTTACTTGATTCTTGCCTTCCTCTAGTCTGCTGTTAGGTCTCTGTATAATATGTTTTATTTCAGTCAGTGTAGGTTTAATTTCTAGTTGGTCCTTTTTCATCTCTAGTTGGATCTTTTCCATCTCTAGTAGGTCCTTTTTCATCTCTAGTTGGTCCTTTTTCATCTCTAGTTGGTCCTTTTTCATCTCTAGTTGGTCTTTTTTCATCTTCTCTTGGTTCTCACTAACTTTATCCAACTTTTCTAGGATATTCTTGAAAAACCTTATAAGCGTGATTTTGAACTCTATATCCAGTCATTTCTTTTCCTGCATTTATTTTGTTTGTGATCCCTTCCCTTGTCTCATCATTTTCACTATGCTGGGAGAACTTCTGTGTTGAATTCAGCCTTATGATACAAGACTTGAAAAACTGCAAAAGCCTCTCTGTTGAGCTTGGGATGGGTGGAGTCTCAGGGCTTAAGGGACTGCCTTGCCTTTCAGTAGGCCCCGCCCTCCATGGCTCCTGAGTCTCACGTGACTGCGTAATCGCTGGAGCAGTCCCTGTGCATGCATGCACTCTCTTGCAGTGCCTCTAGACTGCTGCCCCTCCGGCTCCCCTGTGCTCTGGGACCACACGAGTCTGGGTCCCCAGGATTTTGCCCAAAAATGGGGTTTAGTGAAGCTAGAAGTGGCACAGTTGGGAGGGTCTGTCTCCCGCCCACTCTCGAAAGCTAGTGGCACAATCGCAGTCGGTCCTCTGTACGCAGTGCCGAGCGCACCACCAGACTTTTGATCTTTTGCTACTCCCCTTAATTTCTGTACACTTCTCCCTTTTAACAGTCCAAACTCACCCCATATGAATTGTGGCTGGATCTGGGGTTCAGTGTCAAGGAGTCCAACGCCTTTGAGAGTCTCCGTCTCCCTCCCGCCAGAGAAAGCCAGCCAGGTTCTCCGTCACCCCCTCTCTCCACACACGTGTCTTCACACCTCAGCTTTTTGCAGCTCCTCTGGGTGTCTGAGAGCCCCTCTCTTTCCTTCCAGTTGTAGAATTTCCACTCAGCCAGCTTTCCTGTGGTTCTGGATGATGTCCATTCTCTTTCAGTTGTAGTTTTGAAATTGTTGTGCGAGGCAGCAGTGTAGGTGTTTACCTATGCCGCCATCTTGGATTCTCCTTGCCATCTGGTTTTAATGCCCATGCACCTAATAGGTAGACTACACTGCCTTTTGGCTGAGAAGGCAGCTTGTAATGGAGCTGCTGACACTGCTGGTGACATAACAGGACATGATTTGGGCTTGCCAAAGTCCTGCACACTTGCACAAAACATCTGCATGTCATGGGGACTGAGGTGCTCCGATAAACAGCCTAGTAAGCCATTGGCCACAGTGAAGGTTTTGACATAAGTCTCAGAGCTCTGTAAGGACAGCATGGACTCAAGGATACTGCACCATGGTGGTAATGTTTGAAAAATAAAGGAGGAAGAATGTACAGGACAGTCTGTTTTTCTATTCACTTAATACTTATTAAGCTCCTACTAAGTGCCTGTGCAGGGGACTGGGGGTACAGCAATGAGCCAGAGAAGCCTGTCCCTGCAGACTCAGAGCTCACAATCTAGAGAAGGAGAGCAATTATCAGTCACACTGAAGTGTGACAGGGTCTGTAGGGGGTCAGTGAGAGGGTTGTGGGGGCACTGAAGAGGGACCAAACCTAGGTCTAGCCCAACCCCAGTCTACTGTGCCAGGGAGAGACTCCCTGAGAACCTTTCACTTTCAACTGAGATCTTATTTGATTTTCACCACAGTCCAACTTCCAGAGAGGGAAGCTGAAGCCCCAAAAGCCAAATGATTTTCTTAGAAACTCAGTGAGTCATAGAGCGGGGACCCAGAGTCCATGCTCAGACTCCTGGTCCAATGTGCTCCCCACTTCAGCAAGAGTAAATGCAAACAAGCTCTAATCATGGAGGGGATTTTTCAATGGAGGAAAGGTTTGATGTGAGGCAGACAGGGTTGGAGAAAAAGTGATCCTATAGGACATGGAATCCAAAGGAGGGGACGTGTGTCCTGAGGGAGCAGTATAACCTGAGAGAGTTCAGTGCCATTTGGGCCTAGTGAAGATCCAGGAAAGCCTCTACAAGCAGCCCCTACACTTGGTAGTTCCTGGGGCAGCCAAAGGATGGCCATACAATCAGGCTTACCAACTAGGAAAGGAAATCTGTTTGCTGCTGCCCCAGACCTTCCACTTGACAGACTTGGTGTTCATAACACCTGCCCTTGAGAGTCCATGGCAACTAGGAATCACTATCACTACCACCCCACCAAATCCCAGCTCACAAGATATTCTGCCTATTGTGGCCAGTAGCTCTGTGGAGCTGTGAAGAAATAGCATGCACCCAGCCTTCAAGACTAAATGAACTCTCCATTCATCTCATGTGGGGCAGAGTTAGAAGTGGTTATTAATTGTGGGGGTGCAGGTGAAAGAGGTCTATAATGTTTTGAATGCATCTATCTGCCTAAGATCAACAGAGATAGGCCATGGGTCAGCATTTACCCCAAAATCCCCTCTGGAGCCAATCCAGAGGCATCTCTGTTGAAGAGATGCTCAATGTTTAATAGCCCTAGGTTTCAATAAGGTCTTAAAGCTTTCAGTGTCTCATATGCTAAAGAAATATCATTCTAAATAGCTTGTCTAAATAGATTATTATAAAAAACTAGAGGCCCAGTGCACAAAATTCATGCATGGGGAGGTGTCCTTCAGCCCAGCCTGCTTCCTCTCCAATCTGGAACCCCTTGAGGGATGTCCAACTGTCTGTTTAGGCCCAATCCTGGATCAGGCCTAAATGGGCAGTCAGACATCCCTCTCAAAATCCAGGACTGCTGGCTCCCAACTGCTCACCTGCCTGCCTTCCTGATTGCCCCTAATTGCTTCTGCCTGCTAGCCTGATCACCCTCTAACCACTGATCACCCTCTAACTGCTCCCCTGCCAACCTGTTTGCTCCTAACTGCCCTCCCCTGGAGGCTTGATCACCCCCAACTGCCCTCCCTTGCAGGCCTGGTCCCTGCCAACTGCCCTCCCTTACTGGCCATCTTGTGACCACATGGGGGCAGTCATCTTGTGGTTTGGAGTGATGGTCAATCTGCATATTACTCTTTTATTAGATAGGATAGAGGTCTGGTGCACATGTAGGGGCCAGCTGGTTTTCCCTGAAGGGTGTCCTGGATCAGGGTGGGTGTTCCCTTGGGGTGTGGGATGGCCTGGGAGAGGGTCCTGTGGTGGTTTGCAGACTGGGCATGTCCCCCAGCAACCCAAGCAGAGACCCTGGTATCTGGGATTTATTTATTTTCTACTATTGAAATTTTGTAGCATAGAGTGGAGCCAAGCCTTCTGTTGGCATAGCCATTGAAACTTTGTTGCCTTAACCTCTGCAGGCTAGGCTTTGCAGAAAGCTTGGCTTCTTCCATCGCCAGGGGCAACCCAGGTCTCTCTCCTGCTCTCTCTGTGGCGGTAGCCCTCTTGGTTGGATTAATTTGCATAGTCGCTCTGATTGGCTGGTGGGCATGGCTTGTGAGTGTAGCGGAGGTACAATTTGCATATTACTCTTTTATTAGATAAAATAAGGTGACATCTAGCACAGAAAACATATTCTGGCAAAATGTCTAGCACATAGTAGGTGCTCAAAATGTCAATCTTGGGAGCTTCATTCTAAACATTTTTGCCTGCCCCCACAATGGAACCTCCTCTCTTTTCACATCCTTAATTTAACAGAAGCCTAAGTGAGTCCTTGGAGTTCAAAGATCCCAAGTTAGAAGTTACCCAGAAGCTCCTAGTTTATTGGGAGTGACCCTACAAGCATGAGATTCCTGGATTTTAGTCCTAGCTATATTAATGGTTGGCCTTGAGCAAGATACCTGCCTTCTCTGGTTCCCAGTTAGCCTCTCCATATGGACTATGAGGGGTTGACCTAGGCCAGAGGTTTTTCAAATTATGTTTCACAGAAGCCTAGGTGCTTTGGGAGTACACTTGTGGTAAGGAAAGGAATAAGACTGAATGGGTGAGGCTCTGGATCCACCTCCCCCAATCTTGTTTTGATGGACTTCATAAGTGCCAGAACTTTGAAAGTTGTTTGAAAAGTCTGGCCCATGCTATGCTGTGGAAAGATGTTACCTTGGCCACTTCCTCAGCCTGAGTGCATGAGCCCCACAGCCTGGGAAGCAACACCAAGAGATGCTCCTGATCTAAATGGTGCCTCAACTCCATTTTCTCTCATGCCAATCTGCCTGAGCCCTCTTTCTGCCCCAGTCTTCCCTGACAGTCCCAACTGCCCAAACCTAGGCTGCTTTGGCCAAACACCCCAAGGAGATATATAGTGAGGGAGGCTGGGGCAGATAGGGAGCCTTGGAGGGGGAACAAGCCCTGGCTAGCTCTCCCTCCTTGGAAGGGAATTACAGGGGCCAAGCCCCCACGATACTGGCCCCATGGCCCACCTCCCAGAGCATTCTTGCTGAGTGTGGAGGGTGGAGGTCTAATCTGCCTTTGGGACAAAGCCTACCTGGTGCTTGAATGTTGTTGCCATGGAGGCATAGAAAGATGTTATTAGTATCTTTTCAACTCAGTGGCCTTGTGTGGTCCAGTCCCGTGCAATCTTAGCAGTAGCACACCATCACCCTGGCAACCCATTAGCCTAGTGTTGTTACCATGGAAACTGCAGTAAGGTCGATCAGCCTGGGAACTTCCCTGAGGAGATGTGCTCTGGGGGATCTGCCTATGGCAATGCCCACTCTGCAGGCCTCCCAATGGACAGTGATCCACTCCTCGGACATTCCAGGTAGTTCAGGATCTTTTCTGGAGCGAGATCAGAGTCGGTGTGACAGGAAAGAATTTGGCCTGGGAGTGGCAGAGCTATGCCTTGTTGCCATGGAAATACTGCTTTTAAGTATCTCAAAGCACAGTGCAAAACTAACCTCTCCAGGAGATTGAGGCTGGCCGGAAAGGAGGCCGTGAGCCTGCTCTTCATTCACTTGTCCATTCAATCATTCAGCATTTATTGAACACTTATTAGTACAATGAAGGCTGTGTATGCCCTGGGCTCTAACTATAGGAACCCCTGCTCACTCACTGTCCTCAGTAGAAAAAAGAATAGTAAGGTGGGGGAGGCATCTTACTTCATGATTCAATCTCCATTTGAGGGGAAGATGTTGACACACCAAAAGGGATGGGATCAGAGGGTCTGTGTGTGGACAGGGGTACTGGGAGAGTGTTTGCTTTCTTTTTTAAAAAAATATTTTTTATTGATTTCAGAGAGGAAGGGAGAGGGAGAGAGGTAGAAACAGCAATGATGAAAGAGAATCATTAATCAGCTGCCTCCTGCATGCCCCACACTGGGGATGGAGACAGCAACCCAGGTATGTGCCTGACCTGGAATCAAACTGTAACCTCCTGATTCATAGGTTAATGGTCAACCACTGAGTCACTCTGGCCAGGCAAGTGCTTGCTTTCTATAGTCTCCTGTTTTTAGCCTACCCTCTGCATAAGTCTTCAGGGAATTAGGGTCTTTGTGTGGTCTGGGTTACCAAAGGCTTGGCCAGACATGGAAGAAGACAGGCTACCCTGGGAACCAGTGAGTCCCCATCACAAAAAGTATGCAAGCAGAGGAAAAACAACTGCTTAATGAGTATTGTGTAGAGACCATAGAGCACAATGGCTAAGAGCACAGGTTCTAAAGCCAGACTGCTGGGCTTTAAATCTTGGCTCAATTGATTCGCTATGTGACTTTGGGCAATTCACTTAAGTTTATTGAGCTTTGGTGTGTAAAATAGGAATAAGAGTTTCTATCTCGTGGGGTTGTTGTGGGGATTAAATGATTATAATATGTAGAGCACTTAGAGCAGTACCTAGCATATAAGTGCTCAATAAATATTAGCTTGCATTATCTAATGATAGCTCAGACCTAGGATTCTATATGACTGTTGGTTACAAATCTTTCTGAACACCTTGGAGATTAAAAAAAAAACAAACTGATTCTGGCAAAGGTGAGACTGTCCTGCTGGGGAACTGGCTGAGGGGAGCACCTAAGAGCTTTGCACTCACCCCTTGCATGCTTCCAGCAATAATTTCCTTTTCAAAGTGGTTTTGGATTCAGTGTCTTAATTGAGTTTCAAGGCAACACAAAAGGTACAGTTATCATCACTATGTTATGGATAAGGCAGGTGACACTCAGAGGGTGACAGTGACACAGCTACAACTGAGATGGGAGCTTCCCCTCTATCTCACAGTCCTCCAGGCCACCTTGTACAGGGGACAGCAGTTGGAAGGGGAAGTCAGTGGGCAAAAGAAGAGCCCTGCTGGCAGTAGCCTGTGGAAAGCACAGGTTACTGTTTGCATTTATGCCAGGAGGAGCTGACCTCAAAGGCCAGGGAGCAGAAGAGGGTCTTTCCTAGAAATGCTGCAATGTGGCTGGTGTGCCTCACCCATGGGAAAAGGACAAAACTAGACTTGCTGCTGGGTGCTTTTTTGAACCTGAACTTAAATCCTCTAGAGTTCCTGCCCCCCCCCACAACCTCCAAGCTCACTCAGAAAGTGGGCCTTTAGGCAAAGTCTAAGGGAGTCATTAGACTCTGATCTGACTTTTCTGTTCCCTACCTAATAGTTCAAGTATTTATATAATGGCTAATGGCTTCACCAAGGGATTTTTCTTGCTGGGACTAGTAAGGTGGACTAGTATTTTTATGCTATTTAGTGGGTTGTTTTTTTAAAAAAAACAGCAACAGCCTTCTCATAGCATTGAAGACAAGAGAACACCCTAATTCATGGTCTCCTGAAGCTCCAGGTTAAAAACAACTTGGGAGTGTGGGAAGTACACAGGGGTGACATTGAAAATCTTTAGTAACCAGCATAACATAGGCACCAACTAACTCCTAGCACACACAGAGGAAGAGAGAAGCCCTGGACTGATCCTTGGCCAGGATCCGAGTGTTCCTTTAGGCCTCTCCTCTAAGCATGTACAGAAATCAGTTTTGCTCATTGCCTCCAGAAGCTATGTGATCTCCCATAACAGTATATGATGTACCTGATAGGGGGAAGACTGGTGGAATAAGGAAATGCTCCTTGGAAGCCAGGCAGCCAGGTAACATCCTGTATGGATGCGGACAGGGCCTGGCCTGGACTCAGAGAGCCAGCTGCTGCCCTTTGCAGCCACAAGTTTAAGAACATCAACCTTGGGAATCCTTGGATGGCGACTTCTCTTCCTCCCCCCACCCACTAACATGCACAAGCAGTTAGTATGCACACAGACTTAATACAGTGCAAATGCACATACCTTCCTCATCAGTGTTCACACATACAGAACCCACCTCCGCCCATTACCTATAGATGCAACCTCACCTCCTCTCAAGTTATGGGTATAAACTCACACTCACGAAATCACTCACACACTCAGAATCCTGCATCAGAAGCAATTAAAAGAGTCTCCTTTGACTAATTTCAATTGCACCCCTCCACACACATCTTGGATTTTTCTCTTTCTCACATCTTCAATGGAACAGGACAGATGAGGTGGCCAGGTCCCAGGTTTGGCGCAGGTGGTAAGAAGTCCCTCTTGCAGTTCCCATAACATGCCAGCAGGTGGTAGCATCTCACTCTACACTGATTTCCACCCAAAGACAGAGGCCTGGAGAGAAAAGAAGGCCTCGCACAAGGAAAGTTGAACTAAGAAGCTTTCAAAGTGTCTGGCCAAGTTGGCATGCCTGCTTCCTGTCTGTAAAATGGGTTTAAGAACAAATCACGTCTGCTCTCTGCCTTCTGGGTGCTTGTCCTCAAGCTCTGTGCTCCCTCTGCCATGACTTTCCTTTTCCTGCTTAATCTCTACCCACACTGAGGACAGGGCCTGGCCTGGACTCAGAGAGCCAGCTACTGCCATTTCTCAAGGAAACCTCTCTGATCATCCCTACCTCTCACTAACTAGATGATGAGCTTCCTCTGTAATAAACTTCCTAGAGCCCTTACCACAGTCCTGGTCAGACATTCCCTTGTGATTTTTTTTTTTTATAACATCTGGTGGTAAGGAATGTGGTACACAGTAGGCACTCATTAAGCATTTGTTGAATGTTGAGAAATGAATATCTATAGCCTTTTACAGATGACTTTCATATGCAAATAAGACATCCTCTGAGGTAGGCATTTTTCTCCCTGTTTCACACACACATCCAAACATTTGAACTTCAGAAACCACCTGAGCTTCACTATAATACAAGCCTCTGAGGAAGCTAGGAATTGTTATTTACATGTTAGAAACAAAATTGAGGCTCGGAAAAGTGAAGTGAGCCACCCAGGCTTGATACTTGGAAGAGTCAGGATTCTTAAGTCTCCAGATCCTGTGCTGGAAGGTACGACCCTTAGATTCCCCCCTCATCACTGTGCGCATGGTCACCTCCATCAGGATGATAGCCAGTAAAGTATATGGTTAGCAAACAGGCAAGCTTTGTGAGGAGACAAACCTGGGTTCCCATCTGGCCATCACCTGTCTGAGGAACACCTGATAAGGCTTCATGGGGTGGGGTGGCCCTTGGCTGGCATTTGAGGGGTTGGGGGAATTTGGGGGAAGAAGAGAGCCAGGGAAGGGGAGACCAGGAAAGTAAGAGGAGTGTTGGTAAATGAAGTTTGGGTAATTCAGGCAGAGGCCTTCTCAGCTCTGCTTCCTAAAAGCGAATCACTTCCTCACACCCCTGCTGGAGTCAGGGAAGCAGCCAGGGCTGTATAGAGGACACTGTGCAGCCACTGGCACATACCCTTCCCCTTGAGACTCCCACAGGCAAGGTAAGGAGCAAGTCTTCTCCACTGCTCACATGGTGTCCTACCCAGTGTTTTTTAGCTTAATGTTTTAACAGATTATTTTGATTTGGTTCTTGGTTAGGGGCTTGTAAATGGGCTTTTCTTATGTTTGGGTTCTGAAAAATGTTAGCATAGGTTGAGGGGAAGTAGAGCTACTTTTGAAACTTGTACCTGGCATGAGACCTGCAACTTGACAGGCAATATGGGAGCAGAGATGGGATAGAGAGGGCTGTGGAGCTGAGCTGGGGGTAGCCCAGGGTCCCCTTGGAGTAAAGAAGGAGGGAAATCAGATAAAAACTTCTTGGGAAAACATCACTTGATATTTCTTTTTTAAAAATACATACATATGTATATTTTAATATATTGTGTGAAAAAAAGATTAAATTCCCCTTTACTCTCATCCTTATTTTCTAATGTTTCTCTTTATTTATTTATTTATTTATATGTATTTATTTTTCATTGAGTTTATTGGGGTGACATTGGTTAACAAAATTATATAGGTTTCAGGTGTACAATTCTACAAAACATCACCTTTTATTGTATTATGTGTTCACCATCCCAAGTCTTCTTCCATCACCATTTATCCCCAATTTACCCTCTTCTACCTCCCCCCATCTCTCTACTCTTTGCTAATCACCATATTGCTGTAGATGAGTGATAAAAAAAAAAGCTGTGGTACATTTACACAATGGAATACTACTTGGCTGTAAAAACAAACAAACAAACAAACAAACAAAAACCATCTTACCTTTTGCGACAGCATGGATGACCTGGAGAGTATTATGATAAGGGAACTAAGCCAGTCAGAGAAAGACAATAACCATGTGATTTCACTCATATGTGGAATCTAATGAACGAAATAAACTATTAAAGTGGAGGCACTTGCCCTAACCAGTTTGGTTCAGTGGATAGAGCGTTGGCTTGTGGACTGAAGGGTCCCAGGTTTGATTCCGGTCAAGGGCATGTACCTTGGTTGCAGGCACATCCCCAGTAGGAGGTGTGCAGGAAGCAGCTGATGGATGTTTCTCTCCCAACAATATTTCTAACTCTCTATCCCTCTCCCTTTCTCTCTGTAAAAAAAAATCAATAAATATATTAAAAAATAAATAAAGTGGAGGCACTTGAGATCTCTGACTGGATGGAGAAGGGGCTATAGTGAACCCTCTCTTTTAAGACCCCTTCCTCTGCATTCCTGTGGGATTTCTCCCCTCCCTTCTTTACTGTCCCTTTTCTTTCCACATCACTCACACCTGAGGAGTTCCTGAAGGAAGTGAGAAAAACTCTAGGCTGTGAGACATTTTGGGAGCCTACAGACAGGGGCATGAAGTCTTAAAACTATGCCAGGGTCACTGACCCCTACACCCATACTTGCTGGGGTGGGAGCTAGAGACACAAGCACTTCTGCTGCCAGAATTAATCCCTCCCCACAGCAGAGAGGTGACTGAAGCCCTTGAGTGAATGCTTGGCATTTCAACAGTGCCTTCGTCTTTCTTTAAAGTAATGCCACCTTAATCCTCAGTTAGTTTTTGCATTCTACAGAATATCCTCAGATGAACTTAGCCTCTCTGTGCCTCAGTTTCCTCAATATGAAACAGGGTTGTGGCCTGGCTGGAGTGGCTCAGTGGTTGAGCACCAACCCATGAATCAGGAGGTCAAGGTTCAATTCCCGGTCAAGGTGTGACCCGAGTTGTGGGCACAATCCCCATTAAGATGTGTGCAGGAGGCAGCCGATCAATGATTCTCTCTCATCTTTAATGTTTCTATCTCTCTCTCTTCATTTATCTCTGAAACCAACAGAAATATGTTTTAAAAAAATAAAATGGAGTTGTAGTGAAGACTAAGGAAGTCAGGACAGGTGATGTGCTTGGAACAGTGATATCCTCTACTTATGTCCCTTTAAGGAAGCCACTTTCTGAGTCCCACTTTCTTTATCTGTAAAAATTAAGGGCTCATGTAACTGAATGACTTTTCAAGTGTCTGCCAGCTCTGACCCTCTAGGATGCTATATGTTTGAGCTAAGGAGAACAGAGATTATTGTTTTATGAAAATACATGAGGAAGGACTGAGAACCCCCAAAAGATAAAGTGATCTGCCGAGGATCACACAGCCAGTTACCGGTCAATCTAAAGTTAGGATCCAGGGCATCAATTATCTAGTTTCAAGCCATTGTGCTGGCCTGGCTGCCACCTGCCAGTACTTTAATTTCCAAGGAAGATCAGAAAGCATTTGGTTTGTGCAATGGTGAAAGAAATGGAGGTTCCTACAGCCTCTAGGGCTAAGGGAAGCTTGTGTAGGCTCACATGATCCAATGTGGCCTTCCTCACTGGGCAAGGTCCCTGTTTCCTGCCCTAAGCCTATTTCTTCTCCCAGAGCACCAATTCCCTCTTACTTGAGGTCACTGCTTGCTGGGACTTCAACAAAGTCCCCCTGACCCACCGACACACACACCTTCAAGGTGGTCTGTGTAGGTGAGGGGGTTGAAACCCAGAAAAGCCCAAGGAGACCCAGTAAGCCTTGGGAATGGAACTCAGGCTTCTGAGCCCCTGGCCAGTTTAGAAAAGAGCCTGACTTCAAAATCTTACGCCAGCTCTGCCCAAGCTAATGCTACCACACAGAGGAGAAAAGAGTGAGGGCCTGATCTGTTCCTGTGGAGGCCCTATGGGTTATTTAGGACACTGAAAGTTTACAGTGGCCCAGGTTTACTCAGGTGCGGGTCAGAAGGTGGGGAGGTGTGCAAACCCCTATTGGAAGCATGGCAACTGACCTAAGCTGAGGGTAGAGCCAGGTTTGAAGCTTGACTAGCCAACTAGTGGCTCTGTGAATCTGAACAAGAGCCTTGACTTCCCTGAGCCTGTTTCCTCATCTACAAATTGGAGATGATGATGGCTCCTGTCCACTTAGGGTTTTAGCGTGAGGCTCCATGGAGATAATTAGCTCCCACTAGTGAGCTCCTATTGCAGGTTGGGCACTGTGCCCAACACTTTATCTGCATCATCACATTCAATCCTGACTACAGTACTGAAAAGTAGGCAAAGTATCCCATTCAGTGTGGAAACAGGGCTCATTGAGACCAAGACACTGACTTTCAAGTCTCACAGATAAGTAATTAGTGGTGTTAATGATACTATTGTAATTAAGTAGTTATAGTAACAACAGGAAAGAAGCAAAGGGATGGCTATGCATTATAGTATGTTCTCTGCAAAATATTGGGGGAAGGGGCTGGACAAAGGGAAGATAGATGCATGCTCAGTAAAATTGGGGTGACTAGGGAAGGTAATTGACTGTCAATCACGCCTGGGGACAGAGATGGTTGGCCAGAATGGGCAAGGCCACTGTAAGCTTTGTGATATTTGGGATACTTAATTCCCTGAACAAAGAAGCTTGCTCTCTTGCATTCTTGGGCACTCTTAGTTCCTCTTAGCATACTTGGCTCATGGCTCACGCTTGGCTTCCTGGCATTCTCCCATATGGTCCACACACACAATGGACTGACTAATGGACTACAACTAGCCTGAAGCTGCTTTAGACCTGTCTCCAACATGGAAAGGAAACTCTGGTCACTGGCTTTGCTTCTAGCTTTACTGAAACCCCAGCTACACTTCTATGACTGGGTTAAGGGAAATGGAACTTTGGAAACACGGGGATTTAATTCCACGCAAATAAAAATCATTCATTCTCCTATGTGAATCTCAGAACATTCATTTTTTTTGCAATATGTAAGAACTCCACCACCACCAGCATCCAATAGGGAAGAGGACTGTCTCACCCCCCCCCCCAATACTGCATCTGACTCTGTTGGACGTATTCCCTCACGATGCCATGGAAGAGCCTAATTTCCACCCATAGCAACTCCAGACTTCTCCCTTCCACCAAAAGTCATTTCCTTTGTTAGTATAATTATTATCAGTTAGCATGGCCTGGAGGCCAACTCATAACCAGTTTATTAAATTTCCTTAATTTTAGACCTTGCTGTAGAATGGAAGTCTCCCTTTGGGCCCTAGGCAAGAATTCAAGGGCTGGGTTGAAGGGCTTCATCTGAGACAGGGTTCAGAAAATTGTGTTCCAACACCTGTTTTTCTGAATAAAATTTTGTGAAACACAGCCACACCCATTCACTTACTCTTTGTCAATGGCTGCTTTTGCACAACAATGGCTGACAGGAGTAGTTGGCACAGAGACCAAATGATCCACAAAGTCAAAAAACCTTACTATCTGGCCTCTTATAGTAAAAGTTTGTTAACCCCTGATTTTCAACATTCAAGGAAATGTTCTGGATGCAGCTCTGGCCTTTGGCTGAAGTCCAAAGTAGCAGCAAGGGAAGTCCCTTGCCAGGATCCCTCTCTGAGCACTGGCCAATAGGAAAAGAAAATGGACTTTTTCAAAGGAACCCTGGAGAGGCCTTGCATTGGGGGGTTCAAAAGAAATGCCGGCTGAGTCAGCAGCCCCTTATAGGGCCGAGAACAAAAAGCAGTAAGTCCTTTGCTGCCATGCACGTTGCCATTCACGTTGCCATTCAGCTGGCAAAGGCTCACTCTATCAGAAAGAAACTCTGGATTAAGGAATTTCAGTTAAATAAACTTTAGGCCTGAAAAATAGAATTATATAAGCATCTCAGAAAAGCCACTCAGGCCAAGTCCCACAGTTCCCTCTGTGACAGAGGAGCCCATCCCCATTTGGGGATACCAAGTCAGCCAGGACCTGTGAGAGAGTCTGAAGTACTAGGCTTCAAAGTGGCCAGGGCTCATTTTCCACCACACCTGGGGCCTGAAAAGTTGTGTGTGGTCTCAGTCTGTTTGCCTCCCTAATCTCTGTCATTTCAGAAACTGCCTAATTTCCTGATGGATTTGAAGCACAGTTGCTTTTAGGTTCTCTCCCCCTTCAATCTCTAGGTTTAGGACTTATAGTCCAGAAACAGTTAAGTGAGCTCCTTTTGTTTTTCTTTGCATTTACTTAAAAAAAAAATATATATATATATATTATTTCAGAGAGGAAGGGAGAAGGAGAGAGATAGAAACATCAATGATGAGAGAGAACCATTGATTGCTGCCTCCTGTACACCCCACACTGGGGATCAAGCCGACAACCCAGGCATGTGCCCTGACTGGGACTCGAACATTAATGCCCAAGGCTCCTTGGCATTTTCTAAAATAAAACTATTCATTCTATTGTAGTTATTTGGTCAAGTCAAAATATTGCCAAAGAATGGTGACCCATATGTCTTGCCTTCTTTTGGTATGACACCAGTTCTCTTCCCCTCACCGGCTGCCCTAAGAAGCTCAGATTTCCAGTGATCCACCAGCATCCAGTTGATTACACGTGCCCGAGGACACTCGTGGCTTCTCCCCACTCATGTCCCCATCTCCACTGCCCAGGATCCTCTTGCTAACTTAACCAGATTCAATTGGGCCTTCTGGAGCCAGTGTTAGTTGGTCAGCCTCCCTTAGCCTTTCTCTGATCCCACCAGCCATCCATTTCTATTACACATCCTGAGAATACCAAACATGCTTTGTACTTAACTTTGCTCTCTAATTAGGGTACCTCCTATAGTACCATAGGAAGGGTGCATTCTAGAATTCGAGGTCCAGATTTTAGATCCACTTACTACTGGCTGGGAGCCTTTGGGCAAGTCACTACTTTCTGAGCTTGTTTTCTCATTTGTAGAATGGGTATCATGATCTTTGTTGCCCAATTGTTAGGATGATAAAATGAGTTGATGTTTTTTGTTTGTTTGTTTGTTTTTCATATATTTTATTGATTTTTCACAGAGAGGAAGGGAGAGGGACAGAAAGCCAGAAACATTGATGAGAGAGAGACATCAATCAGCCACCTCCTGCACGCCCCTTACTGGAGTAATGCCCGCAAGCAAGGTACATGCCCTTGACCGGAATCGAACCTGGGACCTTTCAGTCCGAAGGCCGATGCTCTATCCACTGAGCCAAACCGATCTTGGCGAGTTGATGTTTTTTGTGTGTTGTTTTATTTTCAGTTTCACTGAGTTAAAGTCAGGGTGTCAACAGGGCTGATTCTTTCTGGAGGCTCTGAAGGGAAAATCATTTCCTTGCCCTTTTTAGCTTCTCGTGGCCTTGACTTGCAAACCCTTCTCCATCTTTAGAGTGCATCACTTCAATCTCTGTTTCTATGGTCACACCTGAGTTGATTTTTTTTTAAGCACTAAACTGTTAAAGAGGTACACACATATGGGTTAGTAGTAAGTTTTCCTGCCCTGTCACCTCCCCCTTCTCCTTGGTTTCATGTTAAACTAGAGCTTTAGGGATGATTGGGAGAAAACAGATGAATCAGCATAAAGCCAGCCCACCCAAAACCTCCTTGCCTAAACAATGACTCTGACAACCAGTTTGCCTAAAAGTCGAAGTAGTAATTTTGAAAGAAGTCACTTTGTACCAATTTTCTTAAGAGGCACTTCCACCATAATGTCATATTTTTAAATCTTTCTGTCAATCTGCAGCATTTTGTTGATGATATCATTTTGTATGCTTGTGGATGGTTTTTTCTATTTTATCTCCTATTGAGCAGTGTTATGACTTTTTAGCACGTTTGCTGAAAACCTCTTAAAATTGTGTATTTGTACTACTAAACACTTGTCAAATCTATAGAATTTCCCACAAGATGTATCAAGTGCACTTTTTTTTTTCACTCGCAGTTCTTCCTTGCTGGGTTTTATTCTGCATCCTACTTGCCTATTTGCAACTAAGGAGTTGATTAACTGAATTACCATGTACCCAATGTTCCTTTGTGTTCTTCAAGGTATTGGCATTTTGGTAACAAGCATAAAGAAGTGAGACAGATGGGGCAGAATTGTATTGGACTGCTTGTATTTTCTTTTTCAGGCTATCTCATTCATCAAGCACCTTTACTTTGTGAAACATAAAATGATACATACAAAGTCATTACCAAATGTATTTATTGCAGGAAACAACATTTTTCAAGAGAGGCAAACTGGCTAAAAAGTCCCAAAAGTGTTCAAAAAGTAGAAAACACCCACCAAGGATACAAAACAATTTTTAGTATAAATCCCACCTTTAACCAGAATGTTCTTAAATACATTACTTTCTAAAAATCCTTTTTGATAACACTGCAAAAAAAAAATTAGGACACCCAAACAGATGCCAAAACAGTTCCAAGTGGCCTGAATTTTATGTGAACTGGCCTTTAGCATAGAGATTCCTTTTGTGAGCTTTTGACAAATTGGTTTGTGGCCATTTGACCTGGAACCGATTTGGGATGCAAGCATACTGCCTTGCATGTGCAACATGTGGGCATGGGGACAACCATGGACCTCAGGGGATAAGAAGGACTCTCCTGAACATAACCTCCAAGAGTAAGGGCAAATTGTCATTTTTAACGCTTTATTATAAAGACATATTTACATAGAACAATCTTTACAAACACAGTGAACACAACTATGGGAAGGGGACAATTTCTTAATGAAAAGGGTCTTAATATCTTTGTATAAATTAGTATAAGAATCATACACAACCACTTTAAATAAGACAGGCCCCCAACTCCCCACTGCCCTCCACTGCCTTGTGCCATCCCCCACGTCCCCCTTCTTCCCTTCCTCGTGGGGCTAGGCAGCTGATGAGGCAGGAGATACAGAGAGGAAGCGGGGGAAGAAGGCCCAGCTCCTGATGGGGGTATCAGTGGCAGACAAGGCTTTCTGGACACCGGCCAGCCCCTCCTCTGAGTCTGAGGGGTGTGGGGAGAGGCAATTGCCCAGGTGAGCTCCAAGGGTGGGCCTTAAAGCAGCAGCAGCAGTAGCATTAGCAGCAGCAGAGGTAAGGGTGAGAGGCAGGTAGGCAACATAAGGGTCATTGTGGGACTTGGGGGCCCTGACTCCCCCTGCCCCCAAACATACATAGATGGCAGTCAAGCTCTTGTCTCCCCTTTTCTTCACTCCTGGGAGGCCTCTGAGAAGGAAGCCTGCTCAAACCTATACTTCCTCCCATCCTTCCTTCTCTCCTTCACCTCCTCCTTCCCTTCCTTCTTCTCTCCCTCCCCCTCCCACAAAGGGAAGACCACTGGGAAAGAAGGTCCAGTCAATATGAAGGGAAGGCTATTGAGTCCAATTACTCAAGGCCAACTCCAAGCTCCTGAAAACCGGTGCTGGGGTTGGACTGCTAATCTCAGTGCCTGAGCTGCCCCTAAGAAAATACTGGGGGTCTGGGAGTACTGATGGAATGCTGTCAACTGGCCAGTTAAGGAATTTTTTAACCCAGGTTGGGGAATGAAGCAGCAGAGACAGGCCAGGAAGGCTGGAGCAGCTCTGTCTCCCACATCACTCCCACCATGCCACTTCCACCGTGGGGTAGTTCACAGTCCACTGTCTTCTCCCTTCCCAGCTGGCCCCAGCCCCAACCCCAAGAAAAGGCACTTAATACATTTTGAAAAGACATCAACAGGTAAGAGGACATCATCAAGTGGGACTTGGGAGACCTAGGTCCTCATTCTGGCTCTGCAGTGACCCTCAGTGGGTCACTGTCCCTCTCTAGGCCTCTGTCTTTGCAGAAGTTTGCATAAGGAGGCAGAACTTAGTGATCTGCAAGATTACTTTTGGCTCTGATATTCTGTGATTCTTGGCAAAAACACATCTGCTTGGCTTTTTGCTCCTGGGAGAGAATGGAGCCACCACAGGCCCATCACCCTCCCCTCCTGAGCTAGAGCTTAAACTTGCTGGTGGAGGGGGGCAGACAAAGTTGGGGAGCAGTGAGTTGGGAGGAGTGTTACAAGACACAGTAAGATGAGAGAAGTGACAGAGTGCTGTGTGTCCCTCTCCCTTGCCTCATCTTTAACCAGGCCAAACATGAGGATGAGAAAGAGGCCACAAAGCTATTCCTCCTCTTCTCCACCTCTCCCCTTCATCAGAGCACCAATTGCCCCCCCACACACACACTCCAATGCCCCCAAAGCACCCTGTCCACATGCCAAAGCCCCTCTAACTAAAGTCTCTCATTAATCATCTCTTTTCCCTCTGGAGGCCTGCTAAAGGTCCAACTAGCATGAAAACCTGGGATCTGCTGGAGCCCATTGAAGAAGGGAGTGTTTCCATGCAGCCCCCAGGGCAAACCTGAGGAAGTGAGGGCTGCTTGGAGGTTGGGTATTAAGTGGGAGAGGTGGATACTAGAGCAGGAGGAGATCCAGAAAAAGGATGGCCTTCCAGTGCTGTGTCTCCAAAGTCCGTCCAGAGAAGGGCCGCATCATTCAGGGATGCTGGTGGGTGAGAAGAGCTGGGACCATCAGCAGCTAGGATGTGTGCAAGATGAGATGCAAATGGATATAAGGGCTCCAGAGAAGCAGACCAATCTATGGAGTAGAGAGAAGTGCAGGGGGGAAGTACTTGAGGGACCCTTCAGTCCTAAAGAGACAAAAATGACCAGAGAGAAATCATTGACATGTTTCTGTCAAAGGGATCATCTGGGGAAAGGAAGAGACAGCCTTCATTCTGCCCTCTCCCTCACAACCCTAAACCTAAAGCCCAAAGCCTCTGAGTTGGTGCCACCCTATCCTGCTACAGAAAAAGAGACAACAGGCCAGGGACAAACTTAGGTCCTGCTCTCTCTGCTCTCACCTTTGATTTCCTGTCCTTCCCTGGGCAACTCTTCTAATTCTTTGCCTGCTGTCCCCCAAGGTTCCCTGCCTTCTCCCTCCTCCCGCTCTCTGGTGAGGATCCACAGTTCATCAAGATCCCATAGGACTTCTAGAACTCTCAAACTAGGTCAGCCTGCCCAACCCCAGGGTGGAGGGGAGCCAACACCCAACTCCTGGGAAGCCAGGAGAATGGCTCCCAAGTGCCAAACCCCTCTCTGGGCTTGGGTCTCCTCTCCTGCAAAATGAGGGGGTGAGACGTGTGTCCTGTATGTCCCATTGTATGTGATGCCAGGACTTGTTGGGGCAGGTGTCTGACCAGTGATGAGCACAAGGTCACCCAGCTTCCAGGCTGAACCTCCCCCAGCCCTCCCACACCACCCATTGACCAGAGGCTCAAGTACCTGCTTCAGAAAGGCATGGGGCCCTTATGAGAGAGGCGTGGCCGCTGGCGGCGGAATTTTCTCCGACCTCCCTGCCAGGGCCCTGGTCCATTCCTGGATCCTTTGGGCTGCACCAGGTGGTGGATACTGCCTTCCTCCAGCCCCTTCCTGGCAGAAGGCTGTGGCAGGGGCCCTGCAAGAAGGAGAAAGCCTGTTAATAGGAAGGGTGGTTCAAATAAGCAGGGGACCACAGACCACAGGCCTGTGGCAGGGGACAATCTTTCTAAAGCTTTTCTTTGTTTTTGTCTTCTATCCTGATGAACAATTTTCAATTTTTACACTGTCCTGGGGGAAATGGAACCTACCTCACATCTTGAAAGTTATGGAACTCAGTTTATATCCTTTTGACAGTCCTGTCATGTTTTTGGCAGGCACAAATTTGTTCTTTGTTTAGAATATAATTGGGGGTGCAGTTTGGGATACTGTGCCTGACTTGGCTGGGGCACAGCAGGCAATAAAGCTCCCTTGCAACTGATACACTAGAGACATTTCAAGCACACAGCACATCAGTGAAATAAATGCCTCCACCACCATGTACCCATCACCCAGATTCAAGAGGGAGTCACATATGCCTTTGTTATCCCTTTTCTTTTTTTCTTTTTTTCTTTGCTGAAGTACTTTAAAGCTAAATCTGGAACATCATGTCTTTGTACTCCTAGGTCCTTTGCTATGCGATGGCCCACTTTTTTTTTTTAATCCTCACCTGAGGATATTTTTTGATTGGCTTTTAGAGAAAGTGGAAGGGAGAGAGACACAGAGAGAGAAACATTGATGTGAGAGAGCCACCCCAATCAGTTGCCTTTGCACACACCCTAACCAGGGCTGGGGATCAAGCCTGAAACCTAGGTGCATTCTCTTGACCAGAATCGAACCTGAGACCCTTTAGTCCCCAGGCTGACGTTCTTTCTGCTGAGCCACACTACCTAGGGCTGAGATGGCCCACTTTTGAGTACTGGAGATCTCATACTTCACTCCAATGTTTAGGCATCTCACCAATGTTTAGGCATCTCCTGAGCTCACATATTCTGTGGCTACCTGTGGGAATGGCTGGGAGAGGGGAAGTCCTCTGACTCTTATGTGTGCCTTATGCTGGGTTCTATTCAGCATGTGAATAGATTTAGAGACTAATACATAGTACATGAATGAATAAATGAATGAATGAACGAATGAGTGAATGGCCACCTGAAGCAGCAAGTCTGTGCATGAGGAGGGGGCTGGGCTGCTGCAGCCGGGACCTCCCCTATCTCCTTTCATATCACATGCCCATCCTCTACCTGATGCAAATTCCTGCCATTTCAATCCCAGTTGTCTTCTCTTCTGCTCTCTTGGACCCTGCTCTACATCTGTCCACATTTGGCTTAGAGTAGAAGCCTTCTGATGCCAGACCAAGCCCTGGCAGTAGACTTCAAGTTCTGCTGGGTGTTCCTGGTTTCCATGAGGCAGAAGGCACATGGGCCGGCTCTCATGGATACTGCAGTCCAACCAAGGAAGACTGGAAATCGGCAGAGCAGGGAGATGAGATGGTGCTGGGGCTGGCTTGCAGAAATATGGCTTCCGAAGCAGTGATCAGAAATCCCAGTCTCTCTTCCCCAACATCATTTGATTTACCTTCAGCTACATCCCTCTCCCTGGAACCCAGTTCCATCCATCTAAGAATCCCCACCACTAGTTCAGTTTCCATATAACTCTCCCACTTCGCTGGCTGACCTTGGCCTTCTCCCTACCTCCAGCACCCTTCCTTGGTTCCTTGGTTCCTTGGCTCTTGTGATTTCTCCTCCACTTGCACACAATTTCCAATTGTTGATCCTCCTCTTGGGTTGAAAGTAGGTGAGTTTGTCCTTAGAGCCCACCCTGCCCAGACTACTAGGGCCCGCTGCTCTCTCTCTCTCTCTCTCTTTACACACACACACACACACACACACACACACACACACACACACACACACAATCTAGTCCTCCCCAACGCCCACCCACCCCCACCCCACCGGAGAAAAGCGACAGGCCCATTACAACCCTGCTGTTTACCAGCCACACTTCTAAGCTTCTGGTTGGGGTGGGTTAATATGTCAACTCCTCCCCTAAACCCCTCACTAATGAGAATTAAAATATAAGTTAGACTTCCACTTTAGGGCAGTAAGCATGGACAGGAACCAGGAGGTCACTTCCAACTTTCATAGAGCTATATACCCTCTTAGTTACACTGGCAAAAGTTCTAGGCCAGGAGGGGCAGGGAGGAGAGAAGGGCCTTCATTAAGTCTCCTTCCAAAGCTGCTTCAGCTTCTTTCCTGTGTTTCCAGGTCCCCTCCAGGCTCTCCTTGCCCACTGAGGCCAATAAGAATAGTGATGATGAGGATACAGTGCCAGAGAAATACTCAGGGAATGAAGGACTGTGCTGAGAGTGTGGCCAAGCACAGGGAAGGATCCTAGAAGCTTTAACAGTGTAAGCAAGATCTTGGTTCTTGCATTATTGCCAACTACTGAGGGTGGAGTGGGCTAGAGGCAATGGCACAGGCTATGGTCAAGGGGTACAGTAGGCATGGAGAAGAGAGACACAATGCCTGTATTGGGGAGTGTATCATTTCGAAATGCTCAGCACCCAGGACTGTAAGTGTTGGTGGGAGGGTAGGGGTGATGGGTTCTAAGAGGGGAGAGTGGAGAGAAACAGGATGGGAAACAGGGATGGTGCCTCAGACTCTGGCCAGGGAAAAGTCTAGACTCTAAGACTGCAGAGAACTCCCTGAGCTGAGTGAGCACTCAACCAGGCCCTGGAGATCAGCCACTCAGAAGCCCCTGGCATCTTGCATCCCATCGGGTGGGGTGGCTCACTGTCCTTGTACCCAGAAGTCTGCAGCTCCTCCAGCACCCTGATCCCATCACCCATCTGTTTCCTACTTTTGATTCTGAGTCTGGCTCACCCTAAGATAAGCAGACACCTGAAACCTAGGTTTTATCCTGTCTAAAGAGACTTTTAAAGGCTGTTAATTCTCATCACTGCAGAGGTCCTGGTATACAAAAGAATTCCCCTTTATAAATGGAGGCCTTTCTCAGTGACTTGGTCTCTTCCAACCCATTTGCTACTTAACGGAGGCTGGAGCAATCCTTTAAAGAATCTCCAGGCTAGAAGGACTCAAGCCATCACTCTCCAAAGTGCCACCAGCAATGAAACCCCAGCATCTCTGCTCTAAGAACCACAGTCAGCAATGAACAGGGTTTGATTTTCAGGCAGCCTGAAGTCCAGGCCTGCCAATGCACAATGAGGTAGCTGTGACTTTTCAGGAACACCAGCCACACCAGGAATGATGCACCTGTTTTTCCTCTTGTCATCTAGCCTATCTTGTGGTGGCTTTAAAAGTCCACATGGGTGCTCTTGTGGGGATCCTTCTGGCTATACCCTCTCCACTACTCAGGGTCCTGCATGCGTCTCCAGGATGAAGCCTCCTTCGTTTGCTTAGTCCCCCATCCCAGTGCCCTAAGTGATCTTCTCATGCCAGTTTTGCCACCCTTGGATATCTTATGCTCTGGCAGCCTGGCCTTCCACTTGCGTTAGTCCTGTGCCACTGAGAGGTCTGACTCAGATTACATGGATAGTTAGCACATAGGAACTGGGGATGGAGCCGTGATTGCCCTGCCCTAAGTGGGAGGGTTACAGTAGGCTGTTCTCATACTATCACTGTGACTGCAGGCATTGAGATGGGCCTGGGGAGGGAGAGGAAAAGGAGAAGGAGAGAAAGAAAGGTACTCAGACAGAGAACAAGAACACTTGGCCCTGGCCCAGCAGCTCTCAGACTCAGAAAAGCAAAGTGTATCCCAGGTGAGGAGGCAGTGGAGGAGTATGTGTGTACTGGGTGGAGGGGTGGGGGGCATTCCAACTCAGGACAGAATGTGTTATGGAGAAAGTATGGTTTTCAGGCCTGGGACTTTGACTGGGGACTCTGGATGGGGAAAGCAGGCAAGTCTTGGCCACCGGAAATGTGGTTCTCAGGTTCCTGTTTCTGACCCAGGATAGAAAGCAGGAGGAAAAAGCATGGGTACCTAGACCCTAGGATGGTTGCACCCTGTACAGAGGTGCCCATCCTTGGCTCCAGGAGAGGTCATGGGGTAGAGAAGGCAATGAAAGCCTTGGGACTTTGCTGTGCTAGGCTTAAGCAAAAGGTGAAGGCAATGAATTTATCCAAATCAGGATAGGTAGAAGATAGATAGCCTAATGAAGAAGGGTGAATTAAAGCAAGAAGTGGTAGGGTTTGGGCCAAACTAGTGCCCCCTCCCTCTGAAACCAGCTCTCCCCTTTACCAGTACTGCCCTGACAGCTGGACCCCAAAAGGGCTCTAGTGTCAGCCAGTTGGCCAAGGGTATCCCCATAGCTTCTGGGGAAGCACCAGCTATGCACATCAGGCAAACCCAGCTTCCTCTGGAACACCATCTCTGCAGCCACTCTTTCTTCCCGGAAGGTATCACTTTGGACTACTTAGCAGTAGTGGTGTCAGGTAGGTGTCTTGTCTTGCCAACTGCACTGGATAATAGGCTCATAGAGGAGGCCCAGGTGGTGTCTTTCATTCATATCTTTTGCTCTCTTCCTGCCATTGACTGCCTGACAGGAGTTTCTAAGTAAAAAAGTCTGCTCCCTTCTTATCAAGGAGGTGGCTAACCCAGAGCTCGAGCCCTGAGAGGAAGACCACTGAACAGCTAGCTGAAGGCAGGTGATGCCAGACTCAACCAGCATGTCTTTTGAGGAGCCAGGCAGTGCTCCAGGGCCAGGGCAGTGTCATGAGACAAGAGCAGAGAAAATAGGGAACCTACAAAAAGAGAGAGGTAGAGCCACACTGGCCCTCAGAGGTTCCTGGGCTGCAGGCCATTCTCCTGCTCTGGAGAGTCTGGGACCAAGTGGGGCCCTGTGCTCTTCCTCTAAGGCAGTGGAACTGTATTAAAGGGTCGCGGCATTAGAAAGCTTGAAAACTACTGCTCTAAGGAAACTTGCTGCCCTGCCCTCTGCTGCCCTCTGCTCCCACCTCCTGTGACTCCAGTCCTAGCACGGGCATTAATCCACCTGGTCTTGGCCTTTCTTTCTGTGGTGCCAGGCAGGCACCAGCAGTGACAGCCAGATCACAAGACTGTGGCAACTGGAAGTGGGAGCTGGCAGCCTCAGGACACACTGACACACAGAGGACAGGCAGCAAGGGTTGGGACTGCTAGGGCTCAGGGAGGGCAAGGGAGTGCTAGTGCCAAATGTGCCAGGTGGGGGATGTGGTGCAGGTGGGGGCAAAAGGACTTCCCCTCCATGAGCTGCATGAAGGCATCAGGTTAGGCACTGTTTCCTGATTTGGTGCCTGGAGACAGGGCACTAAGGTGAAGCATGCCTGTACCTGGGGCAAAGGGGAGGCTGAGCCAAGATATCGAAGAACAGAGTCTGTGGACCTCCTGCGCAGGAGCAGAAGAGACCAGACAGGACAGTGGAGTAAGTGTGGAGAGGACCAGCGTGGCTGTTTGTGCCCACATGCAGCTGAAGGAGCAATAGCTGGGCTCCACTCCCCCACTGCTCTGCTCCTGCCTATGCAACAAGTGTCACGTCTGCATCTTGGCACATCATCTCCAGTATCTCGCCCCCTAGGACTAGACCAGCCAGCGGTTCAAAACCTCCAGGATCCAGAAAACCTTGAACGAGGGAGCCCAGGCGTCCGGGCTCAGGTAAGTTCACTTCATTGACCAGCAAGGGGAGCAGGACATGCCCCTGCCACCCTCCACCACGTGGGATGTGGAGCCCGGGACATGGGGAGCACGCCAGAGGCCCTGAGCTTCTAGGGCTGTGAGGGGCAACCAGGAGGGGCAAGGTGCCCGTGGGGTGATGCCTGAGACCAAAGCCGAAGGTTCCCTGCACTGGGCGCCCTGTCACTCTGCAGCCAGCGGTGAGAGGCTGCCTGGCGGACGCGTGGTTCTGGGAGGCGGAGAACGCAGCACAGGCAGCGGGAGAGCAGGAGGGAAGCGCGAGTTACAGGAGGCACGCACTCACCTCCACACACCGAGGTCAGGGAGAACCAGAGCAGCAGGAGTGCCTGCACGCACAGCCACAGATTCATGCTGCTCCTCTAGCCTGGGCAGGAGGCAGGGAGGTGGAGAAGTCGGGCTTCACAGGCCAAGAAAGACGCTTGCCGTGGCTCGTGTGGGCTGGTGGGTGCGGAGTTCGCGGGGCTCCCGGGCCGCGCCACAGGCTGGCCGGCCGCTCACGCTTGCCTCTGCCCTGTCCTGCAGTCTATCCCTCCTTGGAGTGGGCAGCGCCGCCAAGCTGGCTTCAGGGGCTCCGGGAAGGCAGCGAGCTCTTTCCAAAGTGGCTGGCTGCTCTGCCACGGCTCCAGCTGCCCGTGGTCCAGACTGCCAGTGAGAATGCTCCCTACTCACTCTAGGGGCTGCATTTTGTAGCCTGGAGCTTGGCGGAGAGCCCACTTGGTCATGTGGCCATCCGGAGGGCTGGAGGGAGGGGGCCAGGAAGAGGGAGAGGGGCGAGCCTCCCGCACCGCCCCACTCCAGGCACGCACTCTGCAGCCCCGGCCTGGGCGCCAGAGGGAACTTAGAGGTGGCCCCACAACAAAGGCTGCACTGCACTCTGACAACCCACAACCGCTTCCCAGACAATGCCCGCCTGGCTGGGGCCAGAGGGTTTGGGAAACCTGAAGGATTTCAAACACAGGAAGAATTTGGGGCAATAGAGGGGCACACTTAACCCTTTCTCACCTCGCTTACTTAACAGCTGTCAAGGATCCTGGATGCTTTGAGAAGGACCTGCCCCAGGCTGCCCAAACTTCCAGGGAACATCTCTGACCCTCTCCCTCTCCTTACCATTTTTCATCAGCAAAGGCTTGGCAAAGACTCCCACACACTGGCCTTCCTATCTCCTCTGAAACTTCAACCAGGTTTGATTATGACTGCCCAGGCTTGTGCCCAAGACTGTTTAATTGACCAATGGCCCCAGGAGGCACCCTCTACCTGAAATGCCACCACTCAGCCCTCCCAACCCCTGTGTTCCCCAGTTTTTGTAGCCACACCTCAAATCTCATCTTACCCAGAATACTTGCCAGGATAACAAACACTCCAGGAGGGGCTGCCCTGGGTTCCTCCTCATTGCAGGGAACACACAGAAGCTGCTATGGTGTCCATTTTCCTGTTCCCTAGACTGGATTCGCTTTGCCTATCCTTGGAATTCACCTTTGTAAGTGGGTCCTGAAGTTGTTTGCCTTCCCAGACTAGACTATCAGCTCCTACAGCCTGGAAACTCCCAAAGGAAGAGGCTGCCTCATTCACTGGACTGGGAACCCTCTAAGATGGGACCCTGTCTTCTCATTCTTCTGCATCTCTCCAAAGTCCCCAATATCAGACTCAGCACATAGGTGGCACTCAACACATGTTAAAAGACTAAATTGAAAGGTGTTTCTACATTTCAGCTTGCCAGGCAATTTGCTTGAAGTGTTAAGTCCAGCTTTACACAGAAAATACATTGGACAATTTGCATGTGTGCCATCAGAGATTAAACAAAGAACTTGTGTGCATATATGCATAGCCCATAGACACAGACAATAGAGTGGTGAAGGACTGGGGTGGGGTAGAGGCTGGGTGGAGGAGGGCAAAGGAGTAGGGAAAATGGGGGACATCTGTAATACTGTCAACAATAAAATATATATTTTAAAAATATGTGAGAGTCCATGGTACATTTAAAATATGTTTGAAATGTTAAAACTATCCAGCACATGCACAATTTATTTGCAATCAGTCTCCACCATAATTATCAGCTCCACAAGAGAGAGCTCTCCACATTGTCCACAGCTGTATCACCATATCCCCTGGGATATGGTGTTCAATACATACTTTTGAATATATAAATAAAAATTTCAAAAACATCCCTTTTGCCTAAATCAAGGTAGTGGGAAGGGAGTAAAACAGGGTTCATGTCAATAGCCTGTGGCACATTAGCTACATTCCAGTGGGAAAAAGGCACCTATGAAGTAGTTCTATTCCTTATCAGCCCCATTTTACAGATGTGAAATAGAGTATCTTCATTCATAAGGCCCAGGCTGTGAACAGCAGGCATTGAGAGCTGAGATCATCTTCCCGGTGTTATTTCCCTGGAATGAATCTTCCAAACAGGGGGAAAACCACCTAGTCTCTAGTCTCCACTCTTATCTGCTACAGGGCCATACTGTCATCACCTAAACTTACCAGGTCTCATGGGAATGATCATCTCCTCCTTTCCCCATTCAGTGTTGCTATGGGATTAAATGAGATAATGTGTCTGAAATCACTGTGCTAATGGGAATAAACCCATGTACGGTTATTTTTAGGAACCATGATATTCCAATCCCTGATTAAGCCCATACACCCCCAAATAAGTGCCCCCACATAACTACATTAATAGAAACATTAATATGCAATGATACCTTCAT
The DNA here is from genome assembly GCA_011751065.1 of Lasiurus cinereus. Lineage (NCBI taxonomy): Eukaryota > Metazoa > Chordata > Mammalia > Chiroptera > Vespertilionidae > Lasiurus > Lasiurus cinereus. Next base: position 21,218,555 of record JAAGEH010000015.1, on the reverse strand, counting down.
GAGGATGTGTAGGAACTATTTGTGTAGGTCCCTCTAAGATGGGACCCTGTCTTCTCATTCTTCTGCATCTCTCCAAAGCTACACTTTCCATGTCTTATTTCCTAAAAGTGCCAATCTCTGCTGGAGCTAATTTGATGAATGCACTTGAGCCAGGGAGTTAATAATAGTTATTTGAGGTTTTGCCTCCCAGGTATGGTTTTCATTTTAGCAAGGCCTTTGGGAGACAATGTCCTGCCCCAAGGTAATATCAAGTTCCACTCTTTTGAGCAAGGAGACACTTTAGTGACTCATTTCACTGCTCTACATAGAGCTCACTGTGCTTCAAAGTCAACTCAAAAAGGATTCCCTCTGGCAACTTATAACCCGACTTTCAACATGCGGGTCCAGCCACTGAAGCCTCAGAGTGTAATCCTGTTGCATCCCATTCCTCTGTGCATGTCCCCACAGATGATGATGATGATGATATGATATAGCTAAAATTTATTGAGCATATGCCATGTGTCAAGTACTATTATGAATACTTTACATGTATTAACTCATTTAATCCCCACACCTATGAAGTAGTTCTATTCCTTATCAGCCCCATTTTACAGATGAGGCAACTGAGGCTAATAGAGGCTAAGTAATTTTCCCAGGCTTGCCTAACTTGAAGGCCCACACTTTTTCTTCACTGGGATTCCAGAAGCAAATTCTCACTTACCTGGGTCCATATATCATTTTATTTGCACTTCTAACGCCTACTTTATACTGTCTTGAATCAAATTAGGAAGCAGTGAGGCATGGAAGTTAAGCACATTAGTTCTGGAATAAAGCAGCTCTGTCACTAAATAGGTAACTTCAGGCAAATTATGTGGCCTTCCTGAGCTTGGGTTTCTCATGGAAAAAAAGGGGTTATTACCAGCTCCCCGGGTTATTGGAAGGATTAAATAAATCAATACCTATAAAGTATTTAGTACAGTGCTTGGTTTTCCTACTAGGTAAGCATTATATAAATGTCACATATTCTCATAAGTATTTGTATATATGTCTTACCAATATTATGAAATAGTAAGATTATGTGTTCTCATCAGCAGTATTGGTGCTCAAAGAAAATGCCTAATTAATGTTCATTGAATGCAGGAAAGAACTGTATAGTAATACTGTGGGTTTATGCTGCATATCAAATGTCAAATAATTGGATACTTTTATTTGGGCAAAATCATTACAACTTGGCCAACATATTCTTAGATAAGTCAATACTAACAGAAATAACAAAATTGTGAACTCCCTCCACCTCCAATTGTAGTGGAGTAATGTAAAAAATGGAGTGGAAAGAGGGTATCAGGAGAATGATGACCCTGGACAGTAATCAGAGAAATATCATAATAAAAAGAGTCCCAACCCCTCATTATGCATATGGAAAAACTGAGGCCCAGAAAAAAAAAATGACTTGCCCAAGGTTGACTTGCCCAAGATCTCTATGACTTCCCCAATATTGTTCATCCAATTTGTTCCCTGTGACATAAGTTAAATTAATGAGCAAAGAAGTTCAGTAACAGCAAAAAGTATTGAAGAAGAGCTTCAAAGCTGCTACTTTCTGTAGCTACTAATAGGAACTTGAAAAACAGCAAAAGAGGCCAGCTGCTTAGTTGATGCCTCAGTAACCAAAGCATCACATTGGGTGTGAAGCATTTTAACTGACTGTTGGGATTTATTACAAATTTCATGCACCGGGCCTCTAGTTCAGTCATAAAAAATGATGAAATCTTGCCATTTGTGACAACGTGGATGGACCTTGAAGGCACTATGCTAAGTGAAATAAGTCATATAGAGAAAGACAAATACCATATTATCTTTCGTATATGTGGAATCTAAAAATAAAACATTAAAACAAGTTCAGAGATACAGAGAACAGAGAGGTAGTTGCCAGAGATGTGTGATGGAGGTGGAAGAAATGGGTAAAGAGAGTCAAAAAGTAAAAAAAAAAAATAAATTCTGTGTGTTACTGAACAAAAGAAATCTAGTCCAAATAAAAAATAAATAAATAAGAGGCTCAGCCTGGCCTGCACCTTCTGGGAGCCCTTGGGGGCCTAAGCCATCAGTCAGATATCCTTAGTGTTGCTGTGGAGGCAGGAGAGGCTCCTGCCACTGCCGCTGCACTCACCAGCTGTGAGCCCAGCTTCTGACTGAGTGGTGCTCCCCTGAGTGGAGCACACTGGCCACCAGGGGGCAGCTCCTGCATTGAGCATCTGCCCTCTGGTGGTCAGTGCACATTATAGCCACTGGTCATTCCACTGTTCAGTCAATTTGCTTATTAGCCTTTTATTATATAGGACTAGAGGCCCATTGCATGAATATTCGTGCAATAGGCCTTCCTTCCCCTGGCTGCCTGCACTGGTTTTCCTCTGTCACCCGGGATCCATGCTGCAGCGGAGCCAAGCTTTCAGCCTTCAGCCTTCAGTCTTCGCTCTGTGCCTGTGTATGCAAATTAACCTGCCATTTTATTGGTTTAATTTGCATGCTCACTCCTAATTGGCTGGTGGGCATCACAGATGAATGGTCAATTTGCATCTTTCTTTTTTATTAGTGTAGATAATACATATATCACAATTTCTTTATCTATTCAACTGTCAATGGATACTTAGGTTCTTTCCATATCTTGGATATTATAAATGCTATAGTGAGCATAGAGGTGCATATATCTCTTTAAGATAATATTTTTGTTTTCTTTGGATGAATACTTAGAAGTGGAATTGCTGTAGTCCTATTCTTTATTTCTTTGTGGAAACTCCATACTGTTTTTCATAGTCACTATACCAATTTACATTCCCATCAACAGTGCACAGCGGTTCCCTCTTCTCCACATCCTTTTCAATACTTGTTATTTCTTATCTTTTTAAAAACATACAATTTTTATTGATTTCAGAGAGGAAAGGAGAGGGAGAGAGAGATAGAAACACCAATGATGAGAGAGAATCATTGATCAGCTGCCTCCTGCACATCCCACACTGGGGATTGAGCCTACAATCTGGGCATGTGCCCTGACCTGGAATCATTGTTGTGAGTTTTTAATCATAAATCAATATTGAATTTTGTCAAATGTATTTTCTGCATATATTTAGATGATCATATGGTTTTTTTTTCTACTTGAATTTTGTTTTAATGTTGAAACAAATGTCCTTCTTTTTCTCCATTGACTCCATCTAGTCTACCCCTGTCCTTCATGTTCCACATGGTTTTTATTCTTTATTTTATTAATGTGGTACAACACGTCGATTGACTTGCAGATATTGAACCACCCTTGCATTCCTGGAGTAAATCCCACTTGATCATAGTGTATGATCCTCTTAATGTATTGTTGAATTTGGTTTACTAATATTTTCTTGAATATTTTTACATCTATGTTCATCAGGGATATTGTCCTATCAGTTTCTTGTCTGGTTTTGGTATCCAGGTGATGCTAGCCTCAGACCAGAGTTGCCAGCACAATACTTGCCATAGAATACATGCTTAAGATATATTTAGCAATCAACTTTCCCATTTTGGGTGTGCAGCATTTTAATTAGAGAACATGATGTGAGTTATGTAGAACCTAGACTGGAACTTAGTCTATAAATCAAGAGATGCTCATAGCCTTTTGGATGACAAAAACTGACTATTGGGATTTATTAAACTTTGCTGGGGTTTCTTCATTTAGCTGTATACTTCTCTCCTTGCCTTGGTGTCCAATGTCCCCTAATCCTGGTCACAAACTACAAACTGGATCTAACCCTAGCCACAGATGGAGTTCTTGTTTTACACACTTGCCCTTTGCTCAAGCACACAGATACTAATCATTATAAGGTATTGCTTTTGCAAATTTTAGAGAAGTAGCAATTTTGAAGCTTAACCAAGCTACCTTTATTTGCATTCTTGGCATTTAATACTATATCAGTCCCACAGCACACTAAATCCTTCCACAAGGTACCTTTCAGCCACTCCCAAATGGACTCCAAATGTCCCAGAAATGCTTATTCCATTTATATGTTTCTTCCAACTCTTTCCAAACTACATGCATTCTCATATTTTTTTAATCAGAGGTTCTGTCATACTAATAAATATACCTCATTTGACACACTAATAATGTCCATGAAAAATATGACAATGGAATTCAGATAATCAGCGATATTTCAAATGTCTTTAAAGAGTTCACTGTTCACTAGTGAGAAGTCCTAAGAGGAATCCTCCAAGAAGGTGAAGAACTGCTTCTCTACCCCACCATCACAAGCCCACAGAATTGCCTCCTTTTCCCGACATCCTGCCAGATTGCTTCTGATCCTTTGGTCTCTCCCAGAGCCATGCAGGTCTCCGTTTCTCTTGTTGGTCTTTGAGAACAGTTCTATTTCCTCTGTACATCCTCTATGACGTCTCCCAGGAGCCTCCATCCTTCCTCTCCTCTGGAGTCTATAAATACTCTGATTCCCCAGGGGAGGCATGCAAATTCCTTCCTCAAGCAGCAAGGCCCTGTGAGCTAGGATAGCCACACCCAAATGAACAGGTTTATCTCTAAGGGCTAGTGGGCTATTGCACCATTCTTCCTCTTACTTTGCTGTCTAAACTTATCTTGGTTTACATCGGGTGGGAAATTATACAATCTCAAATATGGCACCTTTGTGTGCTGAGCCAGAGCAGACTGTTGAAAACTAGGTATTGAGTCTATGACCAGTTTGGCTATGGGTTTAGAACTCTAAGGTAATGAAGTTAAAATCAGAAGGATAATCTGGGGCAGCTTTGCTCCATCCCAAATCCAAGTTTGTACCCCTAAAGTGATCAGAAATCGGCATCAATCACCACATGGGTCCTAACCCTCGCCACAGACCGAGATCTTCTTGGCTTCTCACTTCATCATTCATACATTTCCTGAACACATAAAGAGTGAGTTCAATAATATACTAACTTGAAAAAAGGTAACACTTTTAAAAAAAGAAATGTAGTCTTTATACAACAGGATCCCATGTATTAGTTTCCTGTGGCTGCTGTAACAAATTATCACAAACTTAGTGGCTTAAAACAACAGAAATTTACTCTCTTGGTTTTGGAGGGCAGAAGTCTGAAATCAAGAAGGTGCAATTCTTCCTTGCCCCTTTCAGCTTCTGATAGCGCCATGTATTCCTTGGCTTGAGGTAGCATCATGTTCACTTGGCCTTTTCCTCTTTTGTTTTGAACTCCCTCTGCCTCTCTCTTCTAAGGACACTTGTCACTTGACCTAGGCCTACTCAAATAATCCAAGATGAAGTCATCTTGAGATTCTTAACTTAGTTACATCTGTAAAACCTTTTCCTAAAAGGTTTTGACAGATTCCAGGGGTTAAGACATGGACATATCTTTTTTTTTTCCTGGTGGGCCACCATTTAACCCACTATATCCCACTACCTCCATTCACCTCCCTGCCATGCTGAAATAGAAATAGCATGAATTTTCTGTCAATTTTATTTCCAAATATCTCTCAAATCTATACAGTCTCTATGTTTCTGCTGTCTCATCCTCATTCAAACTCCATCATTCTCCATACAACAGGTTTGGTCATGCCAGTCTGCTATGCTTGAAAGCCTTCTGTGGCTCCCCATGGCTCTGGGGATCAAGACTCAACTATTGGCCACGGTCTGCAAAGCTCTGCATGATCTAGCTCCCACCAACCTTGCCAAACTCCTGTTTTGCCTTGTCCCCTCTTTTTATCTTGCAAAGCCATGTCCCTTATTGTCAGAATGCCTTCCTAATACTTTTCCTTTCTTTTAAAGAGCTATCCTCCCCACCCTTCTTCTGATTAATGTCCATCAACTATCAGCTCAGCTATAAGTTCTAATGACTATTCACCAAGAGCTACTTTTCCTGGTTACCATCCTCCTGTAATAGCATCTTTTAAAGTTTGCAATTAGGTTTGTGTTGAATTAATGTCTCCACCCATCCACCTAGCCCCTAACTAGACAGAGCTCCACAAAGGCAAGGGTTGTGATTATCTGGTTTCATTACTTTGTCTTCAGCATCTAACCAGTGTATGACACATAATAGGTGTTCAATCATTATTTGAATAAATATATTATATAATTAATCTATACATCTATATTCTAATCCCTCACATTCCTCTTCTAACAAAATGAGAGAAACAATGCCTATTTCACAGAGTTGAATAAGAATAAAAATAAGATAATGGAGAGGAAGGTACTTTACAAACCATGAGATTCCTTACTAATTTAAGGAATTATTATGATATTGTTTAATGTAACCAGCCTTTAGAGGGCAGGGAGGTGCACTACATAGGGCAGAGAGGCAGCAGGAGAAATGAGGGTAGAAGTGAAAGAGGATATTTGAGGTCTACATTCCTCTGAATAAAAAGAGTTTCTGTGGCTCTGTTGTGTAGGATAAAATTACAACACTCAATTCCCCTGCTTTAAACTTGAAGCTCATAATTTATCACCCTCTGGGATCAAAAGAAAATACCAGGTATAAATATTGCCTGAAGTCACTCTTGGCATTTAAGGTTTTAATTGTCTTCCTTTAAAGCATATGCTCCAGGTGCTGGCTGAGGTTAGGGTGACAGACTCCTGGACAAAGCCCATCTCCACTGGTGCTTCCCATGAGGTGATCTGTCAGCCATGGCACTTGCTTGAGGCACTGCACAGCTGACAAATGACTTTAAAGAATGCCTCTTGGCTTTTTTTCCCATTCCCTTCCTTACCTTCTTGGCTTTCACTGCTAACAGGTGGGGAGGGTATCACCTCCTTCTTCCTGCCTCTCTAGCACTCCATCTAAAAGGCATCCCTGGGGGCTTGACATTCCAGGTCTTTAGTTTCTTACATTGATTTCCTCAAACCCCAACAAGTCATAATCTCCTTTCCTGCAGGGAAAAGACACTTCCACCTCTTCCTCCATATCCTCTTAACTCCTTGCCTTGGGTCAAGAGACCTAAAAAGGCCATTTCTCATTTCCATCTTGTCTTCCATTGTTTTCTCCCATGGGATGTCTCTGCATTCATGGCCCTGAGATGCCTCACTGGTCTGGAATGTCCATGGAAAGCCAATCCTCTGAATCATAGACTTAAAGAAATTGGAAAGAGCAGAGCTCATTAGGCTGTCATTTCCCCAGTTTCCTCCACTGACCTGGATATCTTCCCATTGGCTTGATGATGTCCTTCCCTGCTCCGTCGTCTCACTGGGCTTTGAGCTATGTCTACACAGTTCCAGAAAGGTGAAGAAAAAAGCATGAATCTGAGTAATCCAAGCAAAACCCACCATATTGTCTCAATGATTTGGGCATCCTAATACAAAACACTATTTTGGTACAAGGTTTCAGGATAGTTACCTCTGATAGATGCCATGAACTGGAGCTAGAAAGAACTTTGCAGCTCATTTGTTCAAAGACCTGCTCCTTTTTTGGTTTATATCATTACTGAGTTATAATTGACAATCTGCATGCCATGTAAAATATTGTTACAATTTTTTATGTTATGACATATGCATACCTCCATGAAACCATCACTGGCATCTAGTTTCTATCACTCCCTAAAATTTTCTTATGACCTTTTGTAATTCTTCACTTCACTCCCTCCCTATTCTCCCCAGGCAAACATTGATTTGCTTGCAGTTACTATATAGTTCTATATAGTTTTCATTTTCTGTAATTTTATATAAATGGAATAACACAATATGCATTTTTGCTGGCTTCTTTCACTCAGAATAATTATTTTGAGAACCATTCATATTGTTGTATGTACTAATAATGTCATATGTCTAATTTTGGCTATTGTGAAAAATGCTGCTATCAACAGTCATGTACAAATTTTGTATATATGTATGTCTTCAATTATCTTGGGTATATGCCTGAGTATTTACCTGAGTCATGTGATCATTCTGTTTAATCTTTTTAAAATTACAGTTGGCACAAAGGATTTGTATGCATGCATATAAGCATAACCAATGAACACAAGACACTGGGGGCTTAGGATATGCCTGGGGGGGCAATGGGAAGATATGTATGCATGTAATACATTAATAAAAAAATTGAAAACCAACAAAGTACAGTTGGCATACAATAGTATATTAGTTTAGGGTGTATAACATAGGCGACTTGACATTTAAATACCTTACGATATTTAAGCAGCTGTTCAGCCCCACCAGCGAAGTGTAAGGTTCTATTTTTCTTCATCTCACCATTTTATTATTCACGTTTTTTTTTATTTTAGCCATCCTAGTGATGTGAAATGGTATCTCATTGTGGTTTTTATTTGTATTTCCCTAATTATCACAAATATTGAGCATCTTTTAATGATTTTATACATCTTCTTTGGAGAAATATCTATTCAACTTCTTTGCCTACTTTTAAAATTGAGATATAACTCACATAACATGAAATATACCATTTTAAAGTAACTCAGACCCTAGCCAGTTTTGCCCAGTGGATAGGGCATCAGCCTGCTGAGTGAAGAAACTTGGGTTTGATTCTGGTCAAGGGCACATGCCTGGGTTACAGGGTCAATCCCTAGTAGGGGTGTGCAGGAGGCAGCTGACCAATGATTCTCATCATTGATGTTTATATCTCTCTCCCTTCCTTTCTGAAATCAATAAAAATACATATTTGTAAAAGTATACAACTCAGTGGTTGTTAGTATATTCACTAAATTGTGCAACCATCATAATCACTATCTAATTCTCAAACATTTTCATCACCCCAAAACAAACTCCATGTCTATAAGCAGTCAGTTCCAATTTGTCACCTAACAACCATTAATCTACTTTACAGCTACATGAATTTGCCTCCTAATACATGGAATCATAAAATATGGGACCTTTTGTGATTAGCTTCTTTCACTTAGCATAATGTTTTCAAGGTTCATCCATGTTGTAGCTTGTTTTGTGACTTTGTTTCTTTTTGTGGCTTAATAATATTCCAGTGTATGGATATACCACAGCTCTTTATCTATTCACCAGCTGATAGAAATTTTAGCTGTTACTACTTTTGGACTGTTATGATGAATAATGATGCTATGAATGTTTGTGTATAAGTTTTTCCATGAATATGTTTTCAGTTCTCTTAGGTATAGAGTGGAACTGTTGGATCATAGGGTAAATTAACTTTTCAAGGAATTGCCCAAGAGTTTTCCAGAGCAGTTCCACCATTTTACATTACTACCAGCAATGTATGAGAATTCAAACTTATGTACATGTCCACCAACCATTTATTTTCCATTTTTGTTTTTATTATAACCAGCCTAGTGAGTGTGAAGTAGTAGCCCATTATGATTTTGGTTTGCATTTCCCTAATAACTAATGACTTCTCGTGTGCTCTGATCTTTATTATTTCCTTTCTTCTACTTACTTTGGTTTAATTTGTTTATCTTTCTCTAGTTTTATGATGGAAGCAGAAAATCATTGAGACCTTTTTTCATTTCCAATACAGGCGTTATAGTGCATTCCAAAAATTCTGACATGTTGTGTTTTTATTTGTACTCATTTCAAATACTTTTTAATGTTCCTTTTAATTTCTTTTTTGCCCCATGGATTATTTTAAAGTATATGATTTAGTTTTGAGATATTTGAAAAATTTCCATAAATTTCTTATTGGTTTCTAATTTAAATTTATTGTAATCAAAAATATATTTTGTATAACTTAGATTATTTTTTATTTTTAATCCTCACCCAAGGATATGCTTCTTGATTTTAGAGAGAGGAGAAAAAAATATTGATGTGAGAGAGAAACATTGATTGGTTGCCTGATCAAGGATGGAACCCACAACCTAAGTATAGGCCCTGTCTGGGAATTGAACCTGAAACCTTTTGGTGCACGAGACTATGCTCCAACCAACTGAGCCATTCTGCTGGGACTAACTTGGATTCTTTTATAATTTTTGAAACTTGTTTTATGGCCTAGAATATGGCCTGTCTTGGTAAACATGCTGTATGCCTTTAAAAAGAATATGTAATCTGCTGTTGTGGGTGGAGTGTTTATAAATGTCATCTAAATCGAGTTGGTTGATAGTGTTATTCATATCTTCTATATCATTGCTGAATTTATGTCTACTGTTGTATCAATTATTGAGAAATGAGTGTTGAAATATCCAACTACAATTGCAGACTTTTCTGTTTCTACTTATAGTTCTGTCAGCTTTTGCTGCACATATTTTGAAGCTCTATTACTATGTGCATAAATACTTAGGATTGTTGTCCTCTTGATGAATTGACCCTTTATCACTATGAAATTACCTTCTTTAACTTTGATAATAATTTTTGCTTTAAAATCTACTTTATCTCATGTTAATATAGTAATTCCACATTTCATTCAATTAGTGTTAGTATGGTATACCTTTTCCTATAATTGTAGTTTTTAAATCTGTTTTTAACTTTATAGTTAAAATGCTTTACTTGTGGGAAGCAAGTAATTAGTTCTTGATTTTATATCCTATCTGACAACCTCTGCCTTTTATTCATGTATTTAAACCCTTCACATTTCATTTGATTGTTGCTATAGCTAGGTTTAATTCTATCATTTGGTTATTTGTTTTCTATTTGGTTCATCTATTCTAGTTCCTTTATTTCTGTCTTCTTTGGGACTAATTTATTATTTTTTATGATTCTGTTTTATCTCACTTATTTGTTACTTTACTGGTTACTTTCAGTTTTAAACATCTTTAACTTACCTAAGTTGATCTTCAAGTGATATATACCACACCACACACTATCAAGAATTTATAATTGTGTAGGCCCTTTTCTCCTCTTCTAACCATTGTGTTATTGCTGTCATACATTTTCCATTTACATATATAATAAACCCCACATTACATTATTATTGTTGCTTAAATAATATACTATCAAATATATTTAAATAATTTTTAAATCTTACTTATTTACACTTGTAGTTACTATTTCTAGTGCTCTTCCTTCCTTTGTGTAGATCCATATTTTAATCTGTTATCATCTTCCTTCCATTTCTTGTACTATGTGTCTGCTGGTGATGAATTATTTCAGCTTTTGTATGACTGGAATGTCTTTTTTTGGCCTTCCTTTTTGAAAGAAAATTTTTCCTGATATAGAATCTCTGGTTGAAAGTCTTTTTGTCATTTCTTTAAAAATTTTGTTCCAGAGTCTTCTCACTTGCATTATTTACAATTAGAAATCTTATCTTTGTTTTTTTGTACATAAAATTCTTTTTCCTCTGGCTGACCTTAAGATGTTCTCTTTATCACTGATTTTCAGCCATCTGATTATGATATGTCTTTGTGTCATTTTCTTCATATTGCCCGCACTTGAAATATTTGGATTTTGCCAAGTCCCTTGGGTCTCTGGTTTATAATTTTCATCAAATTTGGAAAATGTTTGGCCATATTTCTTCAATCATGTTTTCTCCTCCCTCCTGTCTCTTTTTCTCCTTCAGAAACTATTAAGCCACTTGAATTTTTTCTACAACTCACTGAGATTTTTTTTTCATTTTCTTTTCTAGGTGTGTTTTATATTGAATTATTTCTATTGTTATGATTCAAGCTCACAAGTCTTTTCTTTTGCATTGTCTCATCAGCCATTAATTTCATCCAATGTATTTTTTACCTCACATGTTATAGTTTTCACCTATGTAAGTTTGATTGAGGTATTTAAAAAATATCTTCTATGTGTCTACTTAAATTTTTGAACATATGGAATGCAGTTATAATAACAACTTTAATATTATTATTTGCTAATTCTAACATCTTTGTTATTTCTAGTTTGATTTCAATTAATTGATTTATCTCCTCCTTATGGGCCATAGTTTACAGCTCTGTTTATGTCAGGTAACTTTTTATTGGATGCCAGGCTGTGAATCCTACCTTGTTGGGTTATTTAATATGCCTGTTTTTTAAGGAGTGCTATTGGCATCCACTGAGTAGAGGCCAGGTATGAGGATAAACATCCTACAATGCACTGGACAGCTCCCACAACAAAGAATTACCCAGCTCCAAATGTAGTTGTTCTGAGATTGAGAAATCCTGCTATAAATATTCTTGAACTTTGTTCTGGGATTCAGTTAAGTTTCTTGGAAATTGCTATATCCCTTTGGGTTTTACTATTAAGCTTTGTTAGATGAGACCAAAACGGTGCTCAAGTCTAGAGATAATGTTCCCCAATACCTAAGCAAGACCCTTCTGTGTACTCTACCAATGCCCGAATTTTAGCTGGTTGGAAATTGGTACTATCTCCAGCCCTGTGTTAGTTCAGAACACTATTCCCTCTAATCGTTTGGTATGGTTCTTTCCCCAGCATCAAATGGTTTTCTCATGCTTGTGGACCTACATAGAGTTTTTTCCATCCCTGCTTCACCCCCAGCACACTGCCTACCTCTTCAGGATGTCCTAGTGATAATTCACACTCACTATTTCTACTCTCACTCTCACCTCAGACCTACTCCTCCTTCTGTATCTCAGTGCCAGTCCCCAAAGTTAAAAATCCAGGAGTCACCCTTTACTCCTGCTTCCTCATCATCCCGCCATTCAATCAGCCAATTTGTTCTCCCCAGTGTCTCTGCATTCTGTCTATACTTTCCATTCCCATAGCCCCTGCCCTATCTTGGGCCACTCTCTTCTCTTGTTTGAACACTTCATAAGATGGCTCCAACATGCATCTCTTTCCACTCCTATATATCCTCACCTCTAGTGTCACAGAAGTTTTCACTGATTATCATGCAGATCGGCCTTTCACAAGTCTGTACTTTTGAAAACGCTATTCTCTTTGCCTGAAATACAGTTCCTCCACTTCTTTGCCTGGCAAACTACTCATGCTTCAAGAGCCAGCTTAAAAGTCACCTCTTCTGTCAAGCCCTCCTTGATTTCTTGAGTCATTTATTCATTCCTGACCCTTCACCTCAACCCCCCACCCCCAAGTGATCAAATGTATTTCAATTCTATTATTGGTTTGGTTTCTATATGTCCACCCTATTTTGGCTCAGAGCCCTGATCTTAAAGGCTTTGCCCAGTGGGTGGAGTAGGGCCTCCCTACTCGCAAGGGAGTGCTGCTTTGCAGGGAGCACCCTGTTTGGGGAGACAAAGGCCCCTGGCTGGGGCTGCAGTGTAGAGGGCAGATTCCAAAGCGCAAAGAGGCAGTTGCAGGCCCCAGGGCAACAGAGGAGGCTTCTAGGGCTAGGCAGACACTGCTGCCTGGTTGCCTGTCAGACTGAATTTCCCGCCAGGAAGCGTCTTCTTACTGGAAAGACCACTGTCTGCTGCAGCGGGTGGCAGAGTCTGAAACCAATTTGCACAAGCCCTGGGCAACAGAAAATTTTGTGTTCTTTTTTTTTTTTTTTTTTGGAGGCGTCTTGTTAGAACAAGAGTTTTAAAAAAGCCACCTGTCAGGTCCCAGTTCATAAATGAGCATTCCGAAGGCCACTGGAGGAAGATGAGGATGGAAGACTCATTCTCACGGTCCCAGTTTAAACATCCCTGGAGGCTATGGGTCGCAGTGCCTAGGATGCCGCCACAATGGTGCTGCCAGCTGTTTGCTGTGTAACTGAGAGCGGAGTCCTTTGAGGACACTGGGGCCATTGGGTAAACACTCTCCTAGTCTCTCCCGCAGCTGGGTGTGGACAGTGGCCTTCTCTGACCAGGGAAGCGAAGACACCAAGCTGTTGCCCAACCAAAGAGCTAAGGTGCCTCCTTTTTAGGAGCCCCAAGCATCGAGTCCTTTTCTGAAAACATACACTATATAAAATATTGTGCCTGGATGCTTAGCACTGACCCTTGGGTCTGTATCCACCCTTCTCCACCTTGGCAGTAGTTCCCTTGGCATGGGCATGATCTTCACTGAAAAACTGGCTCCCTTCTGAGCTCATTCCCATCCTCTGCTTTCTTCCTCCTGTTACTTTTTTTTATTTCTTCTTTTATTGCTGTCTACTTTCTGATTGCAGCTTCTCTCCCCATTTATTCTGTCTCCCTGTCTCCTGTTTCTTTCTCGTTCATTCAAAAATGCATTCATCAGCCCTAGCCGGTTTGGGTCATGGCATAAAGCTTCCTCCTGCAGACTGAAGAGTCCCTGGTTCCATTCCAGTCAAGGGCAGGTATCTTGGTTGCAGGCTTCTCCCCACCTTCTCTGCCGGGGGGCCTTGATTGGTGAGGGCTTCTACAGGAGGTAACCAATCCATGTGTTTCTCTCACATCGATATTTCTCTCTGTCTTTCCCTCTCTCTTCCACTCTATCTAAAAAATCAATGGAAAAATATTCTCAGGTGAGGCTTAAAAAAAAAAAAGCATTCATCATGTATTAAGTGCTGTAGTAGCCTGCTCAGGCTGTCATAACAAAATACCATGGACTGAGTATTAAACAACAGAAATTTATTTCTCACAGTCCTGGAAGCTAGAGGTCTGAGATCAGGGTGTCATTGTGGTCAGGTTCTGGTGAGAGTTTCTTCCTGGCTTGCACTCAGCCCCTTTCTCTCTGTGTCTTCATATGGCAGAAAGAAAGAGAGAGAGACTTCTTCCTCTTCTTATAAGGCCACAGTCTTATGGGATTAAGACCCACCCAGGACCCCTTTTAGTGTTAATTATCTCCTAAAGACCGTATCTCCAGATATAGCAACATTTCAGGTTAAGGCTTCAACATATATCTGGAGGAGGGACACATTTCAGTCCATAGCAAGCACCTACAGGGGTTGCTAGATCCCTAGAAGCTATAGTAGTAGGGGAGATAGACAGCAGTGTAAAGAGATATGAACAGTATTGTTAAAGTGTGACCAAAACGCAGTAGAAGAATGAGGAGCTGGTCCAGAGAGCTGCAGGGAACTGCCGATTTGAGAGCATTCCCAGAGCAATCACCAGTGCTTGCAATGCTAGCAATCATTGCTAGGCCCAGCCCCACAGTTAGTTGGACATGACAGAGCCATGAGGGCTGGTTCTTTATTCTATTGTTTCCACTTGTCAGAAAGGGCTCCTAGCAAACATTCTGCCATCCCCAACTTTCCCAATGAAATAGAGACCTTTGCTCTGCTGTCACTATTCAGGATGGGGTTTTTGTCCAGGCTAAGGCCTTATTTACCGTATCTACACTAGGATATCAAACCACCAGCCTGGCAAAAAGCTGAGCCAGTGTTTAGGTTGGGACTCATGGAGAAGTGGAGAGATGTTCCCACCCAAGTAGCCACACACTACCCTGAATACTAGGAGCAGCCCCACATCCACACTCTCCTGCCTGGCTTCTTGGCAGTACTTTTCAAACACTATCATTTGGACAAATTACCTGGGGTCCTTATTAAAATGCAGGTTCTGATTTAGAGCTGGGTGAGGCCCGAGAGTCTGCATTCCTCACAAGCTCCCAGGGGATGTAGCTGCTGCCCCAGACCATACCTGGAGAAGAAAGCCGTAGAGAGCAATGCTCTTAACCGCAGCAGCAAGTTAAGATCATCTGTGGAGCTTCAAACCCTTAAACTTCACTGAAAGAGTAAATCTTAAGTGTTCTCACAACAAAAATAAAAGGTAACTATGTGAAATGATGGACACAATTCCTTTGTGTAATCATTTCGCTATGATAAACGCACACCTTTAAAAACCATTATGGTTGTAGGCTTGATCCCCAGTGTGGGGCATGCAGGAGGCAGCTGATTGATGAATTTTCTCTCATCATTGATGTTTTTGTCTCTCTCTCCCTCTCCTTTTCTCTCTGCAAGTAATAAAAAAAAAACAAAACAAAACAAAAAAAAAAACACTTTTAAGCTGAAACCGGTTTGGCTAAGTGGATAGAGCATCGGCCTGCGGACTGAAGGGTCTCGGGTTTGATTCCAGTCAAGGGCATGTACCTTGGTTACGGGCACATCCCCAGTAGGAGGTGTGCAAAAGGCAGCTGATGGATGTTTCTCTCTCATCGATGTTTCTAACTCTCTATCCCTCTCCTTTCCTCTCTGTAAAAAAAAATCAATAAAATATATATATATTTTAAAAACTTTTAATAAAATATTATGTTGTACAATTACATATATACAGGTTTTATTTGTCAATCATACCTCAATAAAGCTGGGGGGAAAACTAATTAAGCTAGGCTCCACCCCAGATAGTCTAATTTAATTCTTCTGGGATGTGGCCAGACTTTTTTTTTTAATTAAGTTTTTCAGGTGATTATAATGGGCAGCCAGGATTGAGAGTCATTGGTCTAAGCAGCTGTGAAGAGGGACTTGGACTGCAGTCAGGGACATTGGTTCCATACTGAACTCACTTAGGTGGCACCAACCTTGACTTCCAAATGGCACAGTACATCTCGAAAAAGAAAAGTGGTGGCATCTGCATCATAAATCTGAAGAGCACTTGGGAGAAGCTCCTGCTGGCAGTTCATGCCATTGTTGCCACTGAAAACCCCGCTGATGTCAGTATCATATCGTCCAGGAATGCTGGCGAGCGTGCTAAAGTCTGCTCCTGCCACTGGAGCCACTCCTATCGCCGCTTCACTCCTGGAACCTTCACCAACCAGATCCAGGCAGCCTTCCGGGAGCTGAGACTCCTGGTGGTTACTGATCGTAGGGCTGACCACCAGCCTTTCACAGAAGCATCTTACGTTAACCTGTCCACCATTACTCTGTGTAACACAGACTTCTCTGCGCTATGTGGACATTGCAGTCTGTTGCAACAATAAGGGGGCTCACTCAGTGTGTCTGATGTGGATGCTGACCCAAGACGTACTGCGCATGCGTGGCACCATTTCCTATCAACACCTGTGGGAGGTCATGCCTGAAATCTACTTCTACAGAGATCCCAGGGAGATTGGAAAGAAGAGCAGGCTGCTGCTGAAATGGCTCTGAGCAAGGAGGAATTTCAGGTGAATGGACTGCTCCCACTCCCCTGAAGTTCACTGCTGCTCATCCTGAGGTCACAGGCTGTCTGAAGGCATTCAGGTGCCC
Source organism: Lasiurus cinereus (assembly GCA_011751065.1). NCBI lineage: Eukaryota > Metazoa > Chordata > Mammalia > Chiroptera > Vespertilionidae > Lasiurus > Lasiurus cinereus. The sequence continues at coordinate 21,201,704 of JAAGEH010000015.1, read as the reverse complement.
TCTGTGCCCATTCAGCAGTTTCCTACTGAAGACAAGCGCTCTGCCTGCCACTGAAGGCTGGTCTGCAGCCCCCACTGAATGGGTAAAAACAACCATTGAGTGGCCCTAAGCTGTTCTTCCACAAACTCTTACCATAATGGAAATAAGTTGGATGGGAAATAAACTTTTTTAAAAAATATATATAATGGTGAGTCTTACTAGTACAACTACCATAATTTCAAAATAATGATGGGCATATTGATATTTTAAGAGTTCTATTTCATTCTAATGTGATTAAAAAAATATGTGCATGGTTTCTGTTGGTGGCCAAGTCACAGATCCTCTAATGTTTTGATGGATTGTTGCCCTGCATTCATGATTGAAGGAAATGCTAAAATACAGTTAAAAGAGAGAACAAATAAAGAAGCAATTTTCTGAACCCTAGGTTCATGAATCCTCAGAATTTTATCCACAGACCCCTTAGAAGACCAGGAGTGCTAGTTAAGGATCCACGTAGCTTTCCTGGTGCTACTTTCTGTGAATCACCCTTAGTTCAAGACCCCTCATTAGAGGTCTCTTTTGGGGAGCAGGAAGGCGGGTGTAGGGCTGGAGATTTATTTTTTAGAAACAGTCTGTAGTGCTGCCTTTCTTCCTCTGCACTCTTAGAGCTATGTCCTTTGGTTTTCTCTTGTGGCAGGTAGGGGACTTTGCATCTCACATAGGGTTTCTCTTTCAACAAGTGTTAACTGAGCATCTAGTGAGTGCAGAGCTCTGTGCTATGCTTCAGACATGGAAATGAATATACAAAGAGGTAGTTATTAGTAATAACAACTACCATTTACCGAACACTTTTTATATACCAGGCACCATGTCAGCACTTCATTCATGCGTGCATTTATTCATTCAGTAAATATTTACTGTCTACTAAGTGCCAGGCACTGTTTTAGTGGCTGTGGGAATGGCAGTGAATAAAACAGCTAAATTCCCTACTCTTATGAAACTTACACTCTAGTGGGGAGGACACAGGTACACAAAGTAAATAAGTAAATGATAGAATCTGCCAGCCCATGGAAATTGCTATGGATAAAAATAGAACAGAGAACAGGTAGACGGAGTACTTAGAAAGGTGAGTGCAGTGTCAAATGGGGTGAGCATGAAAGGTCTCACTGAGGAGATGGACATTTGAGACTAGACCAAAAGGAAGTGAGAGATGAACCTTTGCAAGTATTTGGGGGAAGAACATTCTGGGCAAAGAGAATATCTGGGTGAAAGCCCCGAGTCCTGAACACAGAGGAGACTGGCAAGGCTAACAGAGAAGAGTGAGAGGAAGAATAGTAAGAGACGAGGGCAGAGGGAAAGTGGGAGGAGGGGTACTAGAAGGTGCAGGACCATGGAGACCATTGTAGTAACCTTTGGCTTTTGCATAGAGGGAGATGGAAAGCCACAGAGAGTCTGAGCAGAGTCCCCCAACAACACTATTAGGTGACAGTAGCATTAGTCCCATTTTTAAATGAGGTAACTACAGCTCAGAAAAGCGAAGTGACTTGGCTAGTGAGAGGAAACTTGGGGACCCAGACCTCCTTCTCCCTAGTCTCACAGAGGAGGACCAACATGTTTCTTACTACCTTCTGTTCTTTTGTCATTACCCAAGAATCGTACACTACCCTGTGTACACCCTCCTTGCTGTATCCACTAACTTCTGCCTCTTTACTTATTGAACACCTATGTGCCAGCTACTGTTTTAGATGCTGAGAATAAATTGATAAGAGAAGTCAGCTCCTTGCTTTCATGGAACTTTTATTCTAGTGGATGAGGGAAACAGGTATGTAGGAAATTAAAAAATATATACAGAGAGAAGAGTGGCTACATTATAGAAGCTGGGTATTGGAGGCCTCTTTGTGGAAGTAACATTTAAATTGAGATGTGGGGGACCTAGCTGGTTTTTCTCAGTGGCTAGAGCATCGGCCTGCAGACTGAAGGGTTCAATTCTAGTCAAGGGTACATGCCCAGGTTGTAGGCTCAATCCTCAGTAGGGGCATGCAGAAGGTAGCCAATAAATGACCCTCTGTCATCATTGATGTTTCTATCTCTCCCTCTCCCTTCTTCTCTGAAATCAATAAAAATATATTTAAAAATAAATAAATTGAGATGTGGGGGAGAAAATTCCAGGCAGAGGGAGATATATGAGTAAAAGCTAAGGTAGAAAGGAGCTTAGCATGTTAGAGGAACATAGGACAGGGTTATGATGCCGGGAAAGGGCAGGAGACCCAGTGGCAGCACAGGAGCCAGTTCAGGGGCAGAGCCCTGTGGGTTATGAGCACATAGGAATCCACTGGAGTGTTGGAACCAGGGAAAGGCAATTATTTGACTGATGATTTAAGAACATGCTGACATCATATCTCATAGGGCTATTGTGAAGAGAATGGATTGGTGGGGAAAAAGGGGATGAAGAAAAGTTAAAAGACAGGATATATTTTGAAGATAAAATCAAGAAGACAAGCTGATAGATTAGATGTACAGGGAGAAGAAAAGAAAGAACCGAGATGGCCTCTAACTTTTTGGCTTGAGCAGCTGCATGAATGGTGATGCCATTTAGAGACCCGAGGAAGTCTTTGGGCAAGCAACTTTGGAGGAAGAGATAAGAGTTCTGTTTTGAACATGTCTGTTTGAGATAGTTATGTCAGCCAGGTAGTTAGATTCATGAATCTGCAGTTCTACAGAGCAGGCTAAGCTGGAGAAGAGATAGAATCTAAGCTGGAGGAGGGATAGAATCAGAAATATTGCCACCATGTATATCCACTTGTCCCAAGCACAGTGTCTGGCATATGGCATGAAGTCTAAAAAATTTTGGTTGGTTGAATTAATTAATTAATAAGTAAAATGTGTTCTTAGAGCTTTGAAATCAGAGAGACTTGGGTTCAAATTTAATCTTGGCTCTGCTACTTACTAGCTTGATGTTGAAGTAGTTATTAAACCTTCTGGAGTTTCAGTTTTCCATCTGTAGAATGAAGACATTGTTCCATAGGGTCGTCATGAGTATTATACTAAATGTGTGGCCCAGTGCATGGATTCGTGCACATTTAAAGGAAATTAATTAGAAGAAATATTTTAATATCACTATTCACCCTTTTTCTATAATACAAGTGTCAACCAAATTCACGATTGATAATGACAGATTGAAACACGTGGGTGCAATTGGTGCCAGCGAGAGCTTTATATGTATAGCACATGCATGAGTTAACTTAGCCCTTTATATGGAGAAAATAAACTTGGCTTAATTAGACCTTCTTTCTGATATAGATAAACTTTTTCCAGCCCAGGGAAGCACCCCAACTTCTCTTTCAGGTATTGTCAGCAACACAGCAGTAAATATCAACATGAAACAGATTATTATTGTAGATCACGCAGGGAGAACAAAGGGTAAAATATTTAACTGCAGTGGTGTTTGACTATATTCTGTGCAGTGAAAAAACCTGAAGTCATTTTCAAGACCAACCATTTCTTACTTCTTTTCAGTTGAGTCAAATTTCTAAACTTTCTAAATCTCCATTTTCTGGCTAATGAAAAGAAAATAGAATTCCATCAAGTCTTCTATCTACCTACTCCAGGACTTCTGTGAGGATAAAATGAGATGAGGCACAGAAAATGCTTCACAAACTTTTGGTTAAAGTGTAAAATATTTGCACCTGGCTATAAAGCAACTCGTGTTCCTGGGCTGAAGAAACTCCAAGGAGGCTAGGCTCTAGGGAGAGGAAGCCAGGAATTACTATGTGATGTCATTACCCAGTACCCACAGCCACCATTTCTGGGCTGGGTGGGCTGTGGGCCACAGTTGCACCATGGCAGTATCAGATGCAATTTGGTGGGCTGTCACTCTGAGATGGTATCAGGGTCTGTGTCCCACTTGGGGGAAGCCGAGTGTTGCTTTGTCAGAGCCAGATCCGTGCTGCTGTTACTCTGTAACTGGCCAGTGCACATCATGGTAGCTCCTGCATTGAGTGTCTGCCCTCTGGTGGTCAGTGAACATCATAGCAACTGGTCAGATGGTCAGACACTTAGCTTATTAGCCTTTTATATAGATAGATAAGCCATGTAAAGTGCATTGTAAGCACTCAGTAAATTAGTGGCTGTTACCATACTGAAAGCATGGGATAGGCCCAACAGGGCAAGCCTTGAAGGGACTCTTCAGAGGGCAGCCCCAGAGGTTGGGACAATGTGACTGGGCTGTCCTGTGACAGGTAGTAATGCCTAGTAGATAGGTGTGGCCCTCTTGAGTCAAACTGTCTGGGTTCATAATCCTGGCTGAGCCACTTACTAGCTTAGTTAACTTCTATGTACCTCAGAGTTTTTAAAGTATTATTATTTAATCTCTAAAATAGAGATAATAATAGACCTACCTCATATGGCTGTTGTGAAGGATTAAGTGAGGTAATCCTTAGAGAAGGCTGAGAACAGTGCCTAGCTCATCGTAAGGGCTCAGTAAATGTGAGGATGTGGAAGAGAGGAGGCTGCAAATAGGCTTTAGCTGTGTCCTTGATTTCCCTCTAGAGAAGACAATATTCAGCCCTGGCTGGACAGTGGAGCCCATTTCTAATGGTTCTACTCTGCCAACACTCTCCTTCCTACTTTCGTACTCCTCCCCAGCTGCAGCCTTCCAGTTTCTGCAACTCTATGAATAGCTTTTGAGCCTTTGCCAGGGTTAGTGTGGAAGATGCCAGCTCCTCCACTCAAGGGATGCAAAAATGTAGCCCCTTTTCACACTGGAGGAGGTGTTAGCCACAGGCTATAGGCAAAATAGTGCCTGTAGTCTGTCTAAGAGCAGAGAGAAATAACCAACTGACACATCCTAGAAGGTCCCGAGGCTTCTTTTCCATTCAAATGCTTCCTTTGTTACTAAGAATAAACCTACCCCATCTCCACTGGCACCAGCCTGCCCATTGTTTTCCTAAGTGACTATCCCAAGCCAAGAGTTACGGCTATCTCTATTTCACAGAAATGGCAGACAGGACGTGTCATTGCAGTGGGAGCATCATATAACCCAAATTCTCCACAGCTAAAGACTATAGAACAGGCCCAGGTCAGGTATCCCTGGCAGAAACATAATGGGTCCAAAGGAAGTCACCAAAAGCATTTTCCCTGGCTTTCCCCCTGTGCTTGGCTACCTTTGGTGGATACTGCTCAAGGCCCTGACATCCGAGCAATGGGCACCAAGTGAATCTAAGTTCCAGTTGAGCAAAGTGGTGAGCCTGTGGATTTCTCCCACCAGGAAGATAGAGCAGAGATTTCAAAAACAAATTGTCCTTCAGACAGACAGGGATGGATGGGTGTGGCATAGAAAGGTTTGGAGGGATCCTTTTTCCAAACAGAAGAACTTCTTTGGTACACTTGAAGCTTTTCCTCTGCTCTTGGCCAGTAGACTACCTTTCCCTGACTTACCCAACCCCCACTCCCTCCTCTTGTCCGATATCTCCTTTGGGGGTTTCTCATCACTTCAGTGATTCCCCAGCTCCATCTTCATCCATGCATTCTCATATCTAGAACCCTCTCTCAGCACATTGTCTTCTGCTCAATGATTAAAGCTCCAGCTTCTCAGAGGCTTATCACCATAAGATAATTTTTAGAACTAGAAAGGGCTTTCTAAATCATTGTATCCTAACATCTTGTTTATACAAATAATGACATTGAGGCTCAGAGAGGAAAAGATTCATGCCCAAGGCCACATAGCAAGTAATTGGCAAGGGTAGACCCAGGAACCCAGGTCTCCTGAGTCCCAAATCAGAGCACTTTGTACAACTCTGCCCTCATATGTCTGTTGCTGTGTACAAATCACCTTAAACCTCAGTGGCTTACTGACAACAGCAATCATTTTATTACATCTCATGGTTCCTATGGGTCAGAAATTGGAGGAAGGGCTCAGTTGGGCAGCCCAGGCTCAGGGTCCCTCCTAAGGTTGCAGTTAGAACTGAAGGGGGAGTGAAAATGGGACTGTAGCAGCTGGAACAGGCCAGGCATCTCTTTCTCCATGTGATATCTCCATGTGAGTTAGTTCCTCACAGCATAGTGGGGGGCAAGGCTTCAAGAGTGTGTGCTCCCTCTGATATTTCCAGGGGAACACTTTGTAAAGTATATGATTGTCTAACCACTATTCTCTACACCTACAACTAATGCAAAATTATATGGAATGTAAACTGTAATTGAAAAAAAATTAAAAAAAGAATGAGTGTTCCACCAAGCAAAGTGGAAGCCATATTTCCTTTTATGACCTAGTTTCCAAAGTCACTTAGCTTTACTTCTGTTATAGTCATGAGCCTTCCAAGATTAAGGGGAGGGAGGAGGACTATAGATAGCCCCTGCATCTTGAAGTCACTTTGGCAAAAGCAGATGTGGGGTAGGAGATTGTTTTGTAACCATCTTGGAGGAAAACTATCTCCTACCCCAATCTTACTTCCAACTTTACCTTCATGTGAAATTTCTGCTTTATCCAACAGGGCTGCTCTAGGCCCTTCAGTCAAGCCTTCTGCTGTCTTGCTTTTTCAGTTTGCCTACCACCAGACTCCTGCCCAAGGTACCTTTCTCTCTTCTCCAGTGCTTTCCTTACAATTCCCTACAGACTCCCATGAGTACCAGAAATAGCAGTTTCCCCCTTATCAACGCATAGAGACACTTACTTGCATGTTTAAAAGGCTGAAGACTTGCTCCACACTTGGTCAGGGCAGTCTGTGGGCTTCCACACATGAGCCCCAATGCACATCTGGATTCTGTTGGCTGAACTGTCTTCCTCGTTCTTCCAAGGTCACAGAGGTCCTCATGGCTTCTGGCCATAAAGGGTAGGACAGAGTGGTGATCTTCTGAGTTGGACACAAGAGACGGGGCTCTGGACACAAGTGACTGGGCTCTGAACACAAGGCCCTGGCAATCAGATGAGGGGTGGCAGTAAAATGTATTGGCAAGAGCCTTTGGATGGGAATCAGGAAACAAGTGTGCCTGCACCAGCTCTCTGGCCAATTTGAGCTATGCATGACCTGAGGCAAACTACCCTCTCTTTCAGTGGTCCTCAGTTTCTCTACCTCTGCAATATGAAACCTAGAGCTTGCCCTTCTTACCTGTGTGATCAGCCAATAAGGAGATGGGAACAACCTTCTGAGAGCAGAAAATGCTTTTAAAATGCTAATAATTCTTGTACTTGTTTCTTCCCTCAATTACTACTCCTCACCAGCATGGGGACTCCAAGGAGTGGTAAGTTGGTAATAAATAGTTATGGAGCCAGCACTGGCCAACAGTTTTTCCCTTGGCACATATGGTAGGTGTCAGGCAGACAGAGCATTGCAATATAACTATTCCCAAGTTTTTTAAAGACCAACCCTGTTCAAGAACTAAGGCTGATCAAAGGGTTTAACACAGAGCTAATAAGTCCACTGTGACTTGCTACAATACAACATTCCCAGCCTATTCATGCTCCCAGAAAACACAAATGGTCTGAAAGGCATTCCCTACACCCTCCAGTTAGAAAGTTCTTTGTTAGGCTACTAATTTATCTGCGTGGCCTTGGGTAAATTAGTTCCCCTCTCTGAGCCTTAGTTTTCTTAGAATAAAATGGATGCATCACCACCCCTGCTGCTAAAGAAGAGCTTGATGATTTCTTGGCTCTATCATATCTATTGTGCAGGAGTATGGCATGTGGTGTCTCTGGGGCTGGAGCACATTAAGTCAGAACAGCCTTCATCAAAACAATACATGGTTTCCCCCAAATAAGGGGAGGCCCCTAGGTCTTCATGTCATGGAATCTAAGAGCTGACTAAGGAGAGTTTGGGCCTGGGAGTCAATAGACCGGAGAGACAATTCTGATCCTATGATGTGACCTTGCCTGGGTCAGAGGATTTCAAAATTATGGGGCTAAAAGGCACTGCCAAAATCCTCAAGCCCATTGGCTATCATCCTCCAAAATAAACAGCCCAAGATGACACTCACATATGGGACTCACTGCCATTCCAGCATTTGGGGCAATTCTCTGTCAGCCTGAACTTTATTCATCCTTTTTCTCCCACTCTCAAAGTGCTTGTGCTTGTGCATGTGCATAAAATCTGGTCATTGCAGCATTGCTTGTAATAGAAAAAACAAACAAAAGCAACCTAAATGTCCACCAGAAGGGGATTAGTTTATTTAAGTTATGGGGCAGCCATAACACAAAATTCTATGCAGAGATTTTTTTTTTAATGCAGGAGGCATAAATATGTGGATATAGTTAAATGAAAAGAACCAAGCTGTGGAAAAATATGTATGATACAACATATGTTAAACACATACACACACACAACAATCTTTTTCTATAGGTAGTTATATATGCATGTAAGGTAAGGTATGTACTGTATGCATGTTAGACTTCTCCAGAGAAATAGAGCCAATAGAATATGTAGATATAAAAATAGAAGTGGATAGATAGATAGATAGATAGATAGATAGATAGATAGATATGTACATTTATATGCTTCTTGCTATCATGGGGGTGGGGAAGTCCCATGATCTGCCATTTGCAAGCTGGAGATGCAAGAGAGTCAGTGATGTAATTCTAGTCTGAGTCTGAGGGCCAGAGAACTAGGGATGCAGATGGTTTAAGTCCCAATCCCTGGTTCTTAGGGCAGAAGAAGACTGATGTTCAGCTCAAGCAAGCAGGCAGAGAGGAAGCAAACTGTCTCTTCCTTTGCTTTTTGTTGATGCCTACCCAGATTGGGGAGGGCAATCTACTGAGTCCACCTATTCAAATGCCAATGAATCTCACAGACACATCCAAAAATAATGTTGAATCTGGGCACCTTGTGTCCCAGTCAAGTTGACCTATAAAATTAGCCATGCCCACCTGACATAGCTCAGTGGTTGAGCATGAAACTGTGAACCAATAGGACATTGTTCGATTCCCAGTCAGGGCATATGCCCTTGTTGTAGGATCGATCTCCAGTGTGGGGTGTGCAGGAGGAGCGGCTCAATTATTCTCTCTCATCATTAATGTTTCTATCTCTCTCTCCTTCTCCCTTACTCTCTGAAATCAATAAAAATATTTTTTTAAAAAAATTAGCCATTACAGTATGCAACCGCATAGACAAAAGCTTAGGTTATCAAAAACCCTAACACAGATTGTCTTCAGAAAAGGGGCTGAAATGAGAAAGGAGTCTTAAATAATTCTTCCAAAATACCTGGATAGTTTGGATTTTCCCAATGTGACTGTATTCAACAATGTATTTTCTGATTTAAAATTCCATTTAACAATAATGCCTATGGAAAGGGACACAAACAGATTAGGGGCTTCCAGAGATCAGGGATGGGAGGGGTGAGAGGATGGGTGTGACGTTGAAGGAGTAACTTCAGGGAGTTCCTTTATGGTGGTGGTTATGAAAACCATACATGTGATAAAATCAAATGGGACTGTACACACAAGCATACACATGCAAATGAGTGCCTGGAAAATTTCATTAAATCTGAAGGGATACAGTCCAGCTAATGGTATTGCACCCATTATTTCACTGGTTTTGATATTGTGCTATAGTTATGTAAGATGTTAGCACTGAGGACAGCTGCATGAAGGGCACATGGGACCTCTCTGTACTGTTTTTGCAGCTTCTTGTGAGTCTATAGTTATTTGAAAATAAGCACTTAAGAAAGGGGAGACACAGAGAACTTTTTGAATTTTTTGAGGTGATGAAAATGTTTCCTATCTTGAATGTGGTGGTGATAACATGACTATACACATTTGTTAAAATTCTTTGAACTATACACATGAAAGGGTGAATTTTAATGTATGTAAATTATGCCTTAATAAAGCCATTCTTTTTATCATTATAGCATCAACCTTTATTATAAACTAAAATTCTAGAGAGCAGAGGTGGCATCCTCCAGGTTGTAGATGTATATGTGCCTGTCAGTAAGAGAAAACCATCTCCATGTTTGTAGAGCTACAATAAACCCAATTTTTATAAAAACCACATACCAGAGAACTAATGAGTGAGAGTAATACTATCATAGAAAGAACTGCTCTAATAGCATGGAGGGACCTGGAGAGTATTATGCTAAGTGAAATAAGCCAGGCAGAGAAAGACAAGTATCACATGATATCATTCATGTAGAATCTAATGAACAAAATAAACTGTTGAACAAAATAGCTCCAGAGACATAGAAGCATGGAACAAACTGTCACATCTCAGAGGGAAGGCAGGGGTGGGTGGGTGGGGTGGTGGGAAGAGATCAACCAAAAGAACTTGTATGCATATATGCATAACCCATGGACACAGACAATAGGGTGCTTGAGGCCTGGGGAATGGGGAAGGCCAAGCTATAAGGTGTCAGTGAGATAAAAAAGGGGACATATGTAATACTTACAATAATAAAGATTTTTAAAATAAAATGACCAACATTTTTTTAAAAAAAGAACTGTTCTAACTTATTAACACAAGAAAACCATTCACAAACTTTTGCATTTTATCGTTAATAAAAAATTGCTCTTAACAATCTGCACAATAGCCAGCAACGCCTGTGCTGGGATCCCCATCAGATGATCAACCCCTCAAGTGATAAGGAGTCCCTCACGTAATGCTGCAGCTTATACCATTGTTGGGAGAACTATAATATAAAGTTCTTTAGTAGGCTACTAATTAGCTGTGTGGTCTTGGCTCAATTATTTCCTTTCTCTAGAATTTGGTTTCCTTAGAAGAAAATGAACGAGCTGACCTCTCAGACCCCTTTCAACTATAACACTGAGTCACTAAAAATTGCAATGTACTTCCTCATGATTATTGACCTGATTCTGTCTTCTGGAGTCACCCAGAACTTGGCTCTGTATGACAGGAACAGCCAGAAACGCATTAGAAATTAGCTCGCCTGTGTGCTCCACATTGTCTTCATTGCACATGGAGAAACAGTATAGGGCAGGGCTGGGATCACAGGATCCACAGCCAGGTATCCAGGAGTCTGATTCTGGACTCTGCCACTCCCAGGCCTCAGTGTCATATCTGTAAAAAGGAACTAGCCACCATGACTCAGTGATTGAGCATTGATCTATGTACCAGGAGGTCATGGTTTGATTCCCAGTCAGGGTACATGCCTGGGTTTCAGGCCCATTCCCCAGTGTGGGATGTGCAGGAGGCAGCAGATCAATGATTCTCTCTTATCATTGATGTTTTTATACATATCTCTCTCTTCCTCTCTGAAATCAATAAAAATATATATTTTTAAAAAGGGACTAATAATACCAATCTCTTGGGGGAGGAGTAAATGTAGTAATGTATTTAAATTGGGGTGTGTGCGTGGCAAAACAATGCCCCTCCCAAAAATGCTCACATCTTAATACCTATAAAGTGTGAATGTATCATGTTATGTGGCAAGGGGGACTTATGGTTTCTAATCTGACTTAAAACAGGGAGGTTTAGGCATTATCCCAGATAATGAGCATGGACTCAATATAATCAGGAGGGTCCTTATAAGTGAAAGAGGGAGGCAGGAGAATCATAGTCAGCATGATGGGGCACGAGTAAGACTTGATAAGCCATTGCTGGCTTTGAAGGTGGAAAAGTGTCATGATCCAAGGAATGTGGGTATCTCTAAAAGCCAAAATATGCCTCCAGAAGGAACACAGCCCTGCTGACATCTTGCTTTTAGCCCAGTGAGACCCATTTTGGACTTCTGGCCTCCACAATTATAAAAGTATATATTTGTGTTATTCTAAGCCACTAAGTTTATGGCTTTTCTGTGGTTGCATATTCCACCGTTTCAGTTACCCATTGTCAACTAAGGTTGAAAATTTTAAATAAAAATTTCCAGAAAGAAAATAAGTTTTATTTTTTAATTTTTTAATTAAATCTTTATTATTCAGATTATTACATTTGTTTCTCTCTCCCTCTTTTTTAAAATATATTTTATTGATTTTTTACAGAGAGGAAGGGAGAGGGATAGAAAGTCACAAATATCGATGAGAGAGAGACATCCATCAGCTGCCTCCTGCACGCCCCACACTGGAGATGTGCCCGCAAGCAAGATATATGCCCCCGACCAGAGTTGAACCTGGGACCCTTCAGTCCGCAGGCTGACGCTCTATCCACTGAGCCACACTGGTCTCGGCCATTTGTTTCTCTTTTATCCCCTCCATATCTCCCCTCCACCTGGCTCCTACCCCTCCCTCTACCCTTACCTCCCCAACATTGACCTCATCCATAGGTGTATGATTTTTGTCCAGTCTCTCCCTGCACTCTCACTCCTTTCCCCCTGCCACTCCCTTTCTGCGCTCCTGATTCTATTAGATTCACCAGTTTATTCTGTTGATCAAATTTTTAATTCACTTAATTTTTAGATTCACTTGATAGATATGTATTTATTGTTCATAATTTTTTATCTTTTACCTTTTTCTTCTTCCTCTTCTTGAAGAGTACCTTTCAGCATTTCATATAATACTGGTTTGGTGTTGATGAACTCCTTTAGCTTTTTCTTATCTGTGAAGCTCTTTATCTGCCCTTCAATTCTGAATGATAGCTTTGCTGGACAGAGTATTCTTGGTTGTAGGTTCTTGCTATTCATCACGTTAAATATTTCTTTCCACTCCCGTCTGGTCTGCATCGTTTCTGTTGAGAAAACAGCTGACAGTCGTATGGGTGCTCTCTTGTAGGTAATTAACTGTTTGTCTCTTGCTATTTTTAATATTCTCTCTTTGTCTTTTGCTCTTGGTATTTTAATTATGATGTGTCTTGGTGTAGTCCTCTTTGGATTCCTTTTATATGGGTTTCTGTGTGCTTCCTGGACTTGTAAGTCTATTTCTTTCACCAGATGTGGGAAGTTTTCAGTTATTATTTCTTCAAATAGGTTTTCAGTATCTTGTTCTCTCTCTTCTTCTGGCACCCTCACAATTCTGATGTTGGTACACTTGAAGCTGTCCCAGAGGCTCCTTACATTATCTTCACATTTTTGGATTCTTTTTTCTTCTTGCTTTTCCAGGTGAGTGTTTTCTGATTCTTTATATTTCAAATTTTTGACTTGATTCTTGCCTTCCTCTAGTCTGCTGTTAGGTCTCTGTATAATATTTTTTATTTCAGTCAGTGTATGTTTAATTTCTAGTTGGTCCTTTTTCATCTCCTCTTGGGTCTCGCTAAATTTATCCATCTTTTCTAGGATATTCTTTAAAAACCTTATAAGCGTGTTTTTGAACTCTATATCCAGTCGTTTGTTTTCCTCTATTTCTTTTGTTTGTGATCTCTCCCTTTGTCTCGGCATTTTCACTATGCTGGGAGAATTTCTGTGTTGGATTCAGCCTTATGATACCAGACTTGCAAAACTGCAAAAGCCTCTCTGTTGAACTTGGGATGGGTGTCGTCTCAGGGCTTAACAGACTGCTTTGCCTTCCAGTCGGCCCTGCCCTCCATGCCCCCTGGGTCTCATGTGATGCTGGAGTGGTCCCTGTGCATGCACGCAGTGTCTCTAGACTGCTGCCTTTCTGGCTCCCCTGTGCTCCGGGACCATATGAGTTTGGGTCCCCAAGGTTTCACCCGAAACTGGGGTTTAGTGGAGTTAGAAGTGGCACAGTTGGGAAGCTCTGTCTCCTGCCCACTCGTGAAAGCCAGCTTCACAACCAGCAGTCAGTCTTCTGCGCGCAGTGTTGTGTGCATCACCCAACTTCTGCCCTTGTGTGACTCCCTAAATTTCCGTGCACTTCTCCCTTTTCACAGTCCAAACTCCCTCCATATGAGTCTCGCCTGGACCTGGGGTTCAGTGCCGTAGGAGAAGGGGTTCAATGCAGTTGGGAGTCTCCGTCTCCCTCCCGCCAGAGAAAGCCAGCCAGGTACTTCAGCACCCACTCTCTCCACATGCGTGTCTCCATACCTCAGCTTTTTGCAACTCCTCTGGGTCTCTGTCAGCTCCTCTCTTTCCTTCTAGTAGTAGAATTTCCACTCAGCCAGCTTTCCTGTGGTTCTGGATGCTGTCCGTTCTGTCTTTTAGTTGTAGTTTTGAAACTGTTGTACGAGGCAGCAGTGTAGGTGTTTACCTATGCCGCCATCTTGGTAACACTCCAAAAATAAGTTTTAAGTTATGTGCCTTCCTGAGTAGTGAGATGACTATCACGCAGTCTGGCTCTATTCTTCCCAGGATGTGAATTATCCCTTTGTCCAGAATCCACACTGAATACATTCCCCGACCTGTTAATCAGTAGTCATTGGGGTTATCAGATAAACTGTAGTGATATCGCAGTGCTTGTGTTCAAATAATCTTTATTTTACTTAATAATGGCCTCCAAACACAAAAGTAGTGATGCTGGTAATGTGCTTCCTGTAAGTGAAAATATGTGTCTGTCTGTCTGTATGTACATGAAAAGGCATAATATATATAGATTTTAATACTAGCCATGGTTTGGGGCATCCACTGGGGGTCTTGGAATATATGCCCCACAGATGAGGGGAGGGGACTACAGTGCTTTGTTACAGCGGCAATAGCAAATTGACACAAGAAGCTATGACCATGGTCCCCTCCTGACTGGTCTCCCAGCACCCACTCTTACCCCTCACAACATAGCCAAAACAGTGTCTCCAAGACCTTCATATAACCAAGTCACATCCTTTAATATAACTCTTCTCTCTCTTCTTCAAATGAACCCTAGGGACCTTTGAACCTACTGCCCTTTGTTTAAAAGATTCCATTGTTCCCTTAGCAACACTTAGTCCCCTGAATCTTTGGCTCAAAGATGAAAATGCTGCTTCCTCAAGGTTACCTTCTCTGTGCTCCCATCTGGGTCAAGTTCTGTATGTAAGTCCTTTCATAGCTTCCAGTGCTCTTCTGCAGCACTTGTAGTTTTTCTAATAAATACATGGATTTCTCTGCCTTGGGATATACTGCCTGTCTTTGCCCAGGAGGCTGTAAGATTCCTAAGGAAAGAGACAGTGTCTATCTTACACACCTCACCTAGTCCTGTGTCTGGTACACAGGAAACACTTAGTAAATGGCAGCTATTATCATTGCTTCATTTTTGAATCTTCACCAATCTTCAGTTGATTGGAGCATCATTCTGTATACTGGAAGGTCAGGGCAAATACCCAGGTTGTGGGTCCCATCCACTATCAGGGTGTGTACGGAAGGTAACAGACTGATGTTTCCCTCTTACATCAATGCTTTTTCCTTTCTCTCTCTCCTTCCCCCTCCCCCTCTCTTTAAAAACCAATGAAAACATATCCTAAGGTAAAGATTAAAAAAAATAAAATATAAAAATAAAAGTGGGCCCTTTTGACCTAGTCCTCCTGGGTGGCAAGAGCAGCTCAGTGTATAAACTGAGTATGCTGTCACTGCTTATTGGAGACATGCCATTTCTATTGATGAGGCTAAAGGCTATTTTCCCTTATCACTGTCTCATGTTCTCAGCTCCAGCTGAACTTGACGTCACTCAAACTACCCACCAGTCCCAAGTTTTATTGCCATCAGAACATCTGTCAAGCTAGCTTTCCCTGCCCTGCTTCTGTGTGGTTGCTCTTTGAAACCTAAGTGTGGAGCTTTCCTCTCATCCCTGTGTAGTTCCATCATCTAATGTTATGAGGTCCTTGTTCTATTTCTCTGTTTTGAATTTAATAAATCTTTATTGTTCAGGTTATTACAATTGTTTCTCTTTTTTTCTCCCATATCTCCCCTCCACCCGGGTCCCACCCCACCCTCTGCCCTTACCTCCACCCCCCATTGTCCTCATCCATAGGTGTACGATTTTTTGTACAGTCTCTCCCTGCATTCCCCCTCACCCATTTCCCCTGAGAATTATCAGTCTACTCCCTTTCTATGTCCCTGGTTCTATTATATTCACCAGTGTATTCTGTTCATCAGATTTTCAATTCACTTGATTTTTAGATTCACTTGTTGATAGATATCTATTTGTTGTTCATAATTTTTATCTTTACATTTTTCTTTTTCTTCCTCTTCTTAAAGAGTATCCTTCAGCATTTCATATAATATTGGTTTGGTGTTGATGAACTCCTTTAGCTTTTTTTATCTGTGAAGCTCTTTATCTGCCCTTCAATGCTGAATGATAGCTTTACTGGGTATAGTAATCTTGGTTGTAGGTTCTTCCTATTCATCACTTTGAATATTTCTTGCCACTCCCCTCTGGCCTGCATCATTTCTGTTGAGAAATCAGCTGATAATCGTATGGGTGCTCCCTTGTAGGTAATTAACTGTTTTTTTCTTGCTGCTTTTAATATTCTCTCTGTCTTTTGCTCTTGGCATTTTAATTATGATGTGTCTTGGTGTGTTCCTCTTTGGATTCCTTTTGTTTGAGGTTCTTTGTGCTCCCTGGACTTGTCAGTCTATTTCTTTCACCAGGTGGGGTAAGTTTTCAGTCATTATTTTTCAAATAGGTTTTCAGTATCTTGTTCTCTCTCTTCTTCTGGCACCCCCATAATTCTGATATTGGTACACTGGAAGTTGTCCCACAGGCTATTTACACTATCTTCCAATTTTTGGATTCTTTTTCCTTTTTGCCTTTTCATTTGAGTGTTTTCTGCTTCTTTGTATTTCAAATCTTTGACTTGATTCTTGCACTCCTCTAGTCTGCTGCTAGGTCTCTGTATAATTTTTTTTTATTTCAGTCAGTGTATGTTTAATTTCTAGATGGTCCTTTTTCATATCCTTGAGGGTCTCATTAAATTTATTGATCTTTTCTAGGAAATTCTTGAAAAACCTTATAAACATGGTTTTAAAATCTATATCCAGTCATTTGTTTCCCTTCATTTCTTTCATTTGTGATCTGTTTCTTTGTCTCCAGATTTTCACTGCTTCCCTGAGTTGGTAGAGTAGCTTTGTGTGCTAGGTGTCCTTTATGGCCCCGTAGCTCCACCTCCCCAGTTACCTATGGTGGACTCTCTTGGTGCACCCCTTTGTGGACTGTATGTACAGCCTTATTGTAATTAAGTCTTGGTTGTTGTTGGTATCATTGAGGGGAATTGACCTCCAGGACAATTGGCTGTGAGGATCAGCTGTGTCTACACAGGAAGAACTTCTGTGCTGGAGACAGCCTTATGAGATAAGACTTGCAAAATTGCAAAAGCCTCTGGGCTCGGCTTAGATGGGATGGAGTCTTGGGGCTGAACAGATAACCTTGACTTTCCATCATCCCTGCCCTATGAGGTTTTTGGATCTCAGTGTTCCTCAGTAGTTGCTGCAGTCCTCTCTTTGCACACTCTCATGTACCTCCAGACCTCTGCCTTTTATGGGTCTCCTGAGTTTCTGTGTGCCCAGGGACCTGTATGAGTCTGGGTTCCCAGGGTCTCTCCCAAAACTGGGCTTCAGTGCAGTTGGAACTGGAGTTCAGCACAGTCGGGAAGTTCCATCTTCCTCCCACTTGAGAAAGCCAGTGGTACACTCAGAAGTCAGTCCACTCTGCGAGCACTTGTGCACCTCCAAACCTCTGCCTTTCTTGGCTCCCCTAAGTTTCCGTGCACTCCTGCCTTTTCACAACAGTCGAGACTGCCATCGTATGAGTCTTGCCTGAAACTGGGGTTCAGTGCAGTCGAAACTGGGGTTCAGTGCCGTCGGGAGTTTCCATCTCCCTCCCACTAGAGGAAGCCAGCCAGGCACTCAACTGCCCATCCTCTCCAAGTGTGTGTCTCCATACCTCAGCTTTTTGCAGATCCTCTGAGTCTTCCTGAGCCCCTCTCTTTACCTCTAGTTGTAGAATATCCACTCAACCAGCTTTCCTGTGGTTCTGGATGATGTCAGTTCTGTCTTTTAGCTATAGTTTTGAAATTGTTGTGTGAGGCAGCAATTTAGGTGTTCACCTATGCCACTATCTTGGTTTCTCCCTAATCTGTCTATATTTTACTGAGTCCCAATTCAATACATTAACCAACTCTCCTAGCCTTGAGTAATCTGCTCACCTGAGCAATGAATGTATCTCTGCCCCTGCATCCATGACCTGGATAACAACGAGGAGCAGGATAGCACTAATAACAGGGCCCTGGAAATGCTGCAAGAGATCTACTGGGCCTGACACCTATTGAAGGGTATTGAATTAGCAACACAAACTTTACCCAGATCAAGTCCTGGATTGCCACTATTGTGGCTGTGAAATTGGGAATAATAATACCATATATTAGTTAAGTAGGGCCATCATATCAAAATACCATAAACTTGGTGGCTTAAAACAACAGAAATGTATTCTCTCACAGTCTGGAGACTAGAAGTTCAAAGCCAAAGTATCTATAGGGCCACACTTCCTCTGAAGGTTGTGTGGAGGATCCTTCCTTGCCTCTTCCAGCTCCAGGTGGTTCCTGGTGTTTCTTGGCTTGTGGTAACATAACTCCAATCTCTGCCACATGGTCTTCTTCTCTGTGTCTTTGTGAGTCCTCTTCCCTTTTTATAAGGGCACCAGTCATTGAATGTAGGGCCCACACTGCTCAATATGACCTCCTCTTAACTAATTATACCTGCAAAGACCCTATGTCTAAAGAAAGCCACATTCTGGCCCAGCCAGTGTGACTCAGTGGTTGAGCATTGACCTATGAACCAGGAAGTCAATGTTCAAATCCCAGATAGGGCATATGCCCAGGTTGTGAGCTCGATCCCTAGTGTGGGGAGTGCAAGAGGTGATTCTCTCTCATCATTGATGTATCTATCTGTCTTTCCTTCTCCCTTCCTCTCTGAAATAAATCAATAAATAAGGCCACAAGCTGAAATACTGGAGGGACATAAATTGCGAGGGGCGGGGGATGGGAGACACTATTGAACCCACTACAAGCCCAGGAAGATGATGTAGGGCAGGACTATTCAAACAATACCATGCACACATCCACTTGGAGATCTTGTTAAAATGTAGATTTGAGTTAGTCAGCTTGGGTTGGGTCTGCATTTTTCACAAGCTCTCAGGTGATGCTCTAGCTGCTCCTCTGGGCTTTGAATAACAATGATGTAGGTGAAAGACAGTGCTTTGAAAATAGATGTCCGGTAGGCTTATTCCATTTCTTTTGTAATGAGTCTTTCTCACGGTCCTGTTTCCCATTCATCTGGCTCTTTTGCCAACTATAGAAGATAGAAAAAGTGTTTTAGTTTGAGTCCCCTAAAAAGCAGACCCAGAGACATGGACTCGGGTTTAGATAGTTTATTGGAGGTGCTCAAGTGAGGCACTTGTGTGGAAGTAGCAAAAGGGGGAAAGGGGAGAAAAAACAAAGAAGAGGATATTAAACAGCAGGTGGCCAGGGGCAACTAGGACTCCATCCTGCAAGGGACTGGCTGAGACACTGTGGGAACATTCCTCAGAAATGTCCTTCTGGATTGCTTGGCTGGCGTCAGGGTGGGGGGCTAGGGCATTTCTCCACTGATTTCCATTCCCCATCATTGAAAGCTGCCCTGGGATCGGGTTTCTGTGTGTGGCTGGACTAGCTCCCCAGTGCTAGAGAAAGCTCTTTCTCTGGTGGAGAAGCTGCAGGAACTAGAGATGAATAGCATGGGCCTGCTGGAAAAAGACCTCTCCTGCAGCCGCAGGTGACCTCAAGGGGAAGACTGAGCTGGGGGAGGGAGGGAAATCATCATCACCTGCTACAGAAGTCTTCCAGGTTTGCATGTCAGTGGTGTCTCTACTATTCTATTTTGAGCTCATGAGCTACCCAAGCAAGCTCTCACTTACAGTTATGATTAAGACTGTCATCCAGCCCTGGAGGACACCTTGCCCAGAGTAGTGTCATAAGAGAATCTGTCAACGGCCTGTCAAAACCTACATGTGCCCTACCTTCCCTTACCTGCCTTCACATGGGTAAAATTGTTTATACTGTTAGATGCATAAATGGGGAGAAGTCACCCACTAGGCCCCAGTGGTCGTCAAATTCATTAGTCCACAGAGCCAAATATTAACAGTACAACGATTGAAATTTCTTTTGAGAGCCAATTTTTTTAAACTTAAACTTCTTCTAAAGCCACTTCTTCAAAATAGACTCACGCAGGCCATGGTATTTTGTGGAAGAGCCACATTCAAGGGGCCCAAGAGCTGCATGTGTCTCGCAAGCCACAGTTTGCCAACCATGGCCCTAGGGTAATGGAACTATGCATTAGGGTCATCTTAACGAGGGAATACTCCCCTCTCTCACAGTCCCAACTTCACCTAGTTCAATTGTTCCACACTCTTGTAACATGTATCATCTGCATCACAACCCTATGAGGTAGTTGCTATGATTGTCTTTATTTTATAGCCATATACTGAGAACATGAAAAGTTAAGTTGCTTGACCAAGGTCACTTACAAAATGGCAATAGTGAGATCTAAATATAGTATATCTGATGTACTATATATACTCTGTGGATTCCACAGGAGAAACCAGGTAGTAAGCTCGAATGAGACTTAAATAGAAATCTAAACTATATTTTTAGAACCATCTGTTGGATGAGTACAGTGAGGAAAACTATTTTTATTTGTACACACCTTCTAGTCCTAGTATAACACAATGGGTCTGTTAGAGTGTGATTCCTCTCTTCGGAAAAATAAGTTATTGCATATAAAATACATGTATTCCTTTTTGTAAATTAGTATGCTTACATTCTTCTGTGTTAGTATTTGCTGGGATGGCTGTATTTTTCTTAGATAATTGGTAACTGAATAGATCCAGACTGTAATAAACAAAAGATACTATGGAAAAATGAAATTTAAAAATTCAATATTATTAGTTTAAAATTTTTCATCATAGGATTTCCTCAACTAGTGAAATTTTCCCCCAGTGTATTAAATACAGGATTCCACTCCCACACACATTTCAGGAAAATATTTACTTCATAAAATAAGAGAGATCCACCTTTCTGCTATGTTTGTGTCCATTTTCCTCCTCTTTCTTGGCAGCACACTCCCCAAGAGAGGTCATGGTGGATTTCCCTGCACATGGTGTGGACAGGGCCAGAGGTGTGTACATAAAGAGGTTTTCAACCCCTAAGTTTGAGTAAACCAGCCTTTGAGAAATGAGACCATACAGCTCTTGTGGAGGGAGAGAGAGTGGGGAGGGAAATATGACCTTTTCTGCATTTCTTCAACTCTGACTTCTTTCCCCTTTTTGCACACTTATCTCTCACTGTATAGAGCACAGAAGAGAAAAGGCCCCAGTCTTTGCCTTTAAGGCACTGACAGTCCAGTTAGAGAGACAAGCAGAGCACACTGGAAACAGCTCATGTACAACCCAAGAGAGGTAAAGAATAGTGTGAGAGGGTATGGCTCTGACTCAAAATGCTGAAAGGGGCTCAGGGAAGGGAGAGATGGGTGTGAACTGAGAGAAAAGTAGGTGCAGTGAAAAGAGCACGGGCTGGGGTGCTGAAGAGACCTGCATTCTAGACCTTCTCATTGCCCAACCCTCTGTGTCCCGCTGTGTTCATTTCTCTCACAGACCCACCTTTAACCAACTTGAGGTCTAGCAGGGATCATGAGATCAGAACTCCCACAGATGCATACAATACCCCAGGATCAATAAAGAGCAGTCATTCACCCAACATCTCTTGAGCACCAGTTAGATGCCAGGCACGGGGAGGCAAAAGTAAAACAAGTATGCTGAAACAGCTGCAGATCCCTAAACTCACATGGCTACTCTTGCTTTTATACCTATGCATATGTTCTATCACCCAGAGTCACCCTCCTCATTTTGTCCACCTGAAAAAATGATTGAGCCTTTAAATGCCTGGCCAGGAATTACCTCTTTGTGAAGGGGTCTAACTTAGTCAGTGCTTTTATTATGCTGGACTGAAATGGTCTTTGCCCCTCCTACCCATTTCTCTAACTCAGCTGCAAGGTCCTTGAGGACAGGAAGGAAGACTTATCTTTGTACCTGGTAGGGCCACCAGGCTTAGCCCAGAGCAGTGGCTCCTTTAGTAAATGTTTGTCAAATCACACAGAATCAAGTCAAACGGATAGTGGAATCTTTGATTGTCAGACTTCAGTTTGCTTCACAGTCACCCCTGGTCAAGAGTGAGCTTGGAAGCATGACTCACTTGTGGGTTTTGCTGACTATGTAACAGACTAAGAGCTTCTGAGAGACATTTTACCAAATGGCACATCAGAGAAGAATCTTGAAATGGAGACCAATGCTCTGCTGACACCCCCTTCTCAGGTTCTGATTGAGAACCCAAACTCCAGAGGGGTTCATTTAAAAATCAGAACCAAACACAGTCAGTCTGGCAGCTGCAAAGGCCACTGGGTTGGCGTGGCTCATTGTCTTAGTTCAGGCTTCTCTAACAGAAATACCACAGATAAGTCAGCTTAAACAATAAACATTGATATTTCACAGAAGCCCAAGATCAAGGTGCTTGCAGTTCAGGCCTTCTCATTGTATTCTCACATGTTGGAGACTAGAGGGAGATGAACCAGAAGCAAACTCCAGCTTCTTCTTACAAGGGCACTAATCCCATTATGAGGGCTCCACCCTCAAGGCCTACTCACCTCCCAAAGGCCCCACCTCCTAATATCCTCACTTTTGGGACTATAGTTTTGTTTTGTTTTTTCATTTTCAAGATGTACTTTTCATAGGACATGACATTTCTTTCTTTCTTTTTTTATCCTCACCTGAGGATATCTTTCTTTTTTAAATTAAATCTTTATTATTCAGTTTATTACATTTGTTTCTCTTTTTTCCCCTCCATAACTCCCCTCCACCCAGCTCCACTCCCTTTCTGGGACTATAGTTTTAACATATGTATTTAGGGGGACACGACCATGCAGTTATAGCACCCATCATCTTGTACATAGGTGCCACCCCCACCCCAAAATATGCAATGCAGCATCCTGGCACCACAGATGAATAGAATGACAAGGCTAGCCAGCCCTTGATGGAATGGCCCTCATCTTCCATTATCTGTCTCCCTTATACTCAGGCCTGCTTTGGATAGAGGGAGGAGGCAGAGAAAATAATAATAGAAAATTCATAAACAGAATAGAAAGCATAATCTACACATTTTCAGAGGCTAGAAAATAAAGGTAACATCCCAGAACACAGGATCCCTTTAATTGGGCTAATGACAGGAACAGAGTGGATCCAGACCTTGACTCGCCAGTGTGTTTGGAAATTAGCATGGAGGACCCAGGGGAGAGTTTGTGGCAATTCAGTGCCAGAGTCATTTCCACTACTGTATCTGGGCACATAGTACAACATAGTCATATGTTTTGGTCCCACTTTTTTGTGCTGTCTTGGAAATGAGGCAAATGTGACCCTTTCCAACCAGAGGAGCCGTAAACACTACAAGCCAGTCATCTATATTCCTCTCAGGACCACTTGGGATCAGTTCAGCTAGGATGAGGAGGTGAAGCAGAGAAGAGAACCCCATGGAGGCCTGACAGTAAAGACAACAACCCTAGTGAGACAGCATGATGCTGTGGCCAGGGCCATGGCCACAGGCCAGTGCAAGGATGGAGAGGGGCGGCCAGACCACACCCATTCGGACATCATTACTACCTCATGTTTCTAATTCAGGAAGGCCCAGGTCTGCATTAAAGCCTGTAATGAGGATGGCAGGAAGGTGAGGGAAGGGGCAAAAACCTGAGACAAACATTTTTTTCTTTATTGATTAAAATATCACATATATGTCGTTATTTCCCCATTGCCCCCCAGACCCCTCTGTTCGTGCCCTCACTCCCCTAGTGTCTGTGTCCATTGGTTATGTTTATATGCATGCATACAAGTCCTTTGGTTGATCTCTCTCCTTTCCCCCCACCCTCCCCTGCCTTCCCTCTGAAGTTTGACAGTCTGATTGATGCTTGGCTGGCTCTGTTTTTGTTCATCAGTTTATGTTGTTCATTATATTTCACAAATAAGTGAGAATATATGATATTTATCTTTCTCTGACTGACTTATTTCGCTTAGCATAATGATCTCCAGGTCCATCCATGTTGTTGCAAATATGAGTTCCTTCCTTTTTATAGCAGCATAGCATTTCATTGTGTAGATGTACCATGGTTTTTAATACACTCATCTGCTGATGGGCACTTAGGCTATTTCCAGGGGGGTTGGGGATCAGGCCTGGAAAGAGGCCCAGAGAAAGAAGCAGGGTCTGATCCATAGCCTTCATAGCATCTGTTGATCAGCACTTGCCTCTCTCTTTCACTCCTGGCCTGGCCAGCAGCATGCATCTCTTTCTCTCCAGGCCTCCATGGGGATTGCTGATCAGCCCTGCCTCTCTGGTAAGGCCTATTGATAGGCCTGGAGATGCTGACTGGCATAGAAACAGACCAATAAGAACCAAATCTGGGTGAACTGTGAGGAGCCAATGGCTTTTGATGCTGACTGGCATAGAAACTGACCAATCACAATCTAATCTGGGTGAACTGCAAAGGTGGAACCTAAGGTGGGGGCTGAGGAGGGGTTTTAAGGGAAACTGCTGTTTGGTGTAAAGTGTAAAAATGTGGTTCCATTTCTTAATGACTGGTTTGGCAGTATAGTGCATATGGCTAGCTATCAGTCCAGATACAGGGATTATGTATTTTTGTCTACTAAGAGCATCTCCTTCTGATAAAAAAGGCTCCCCTCCCATTTAAGCAATTCTATCCTATATAATCTATCTATAATAGGTCAAAAGGTAATATGCTAATTAGACCGGGTCAACCAGTCATTTTCTGGGCAACCAACTTCCTTCTGGACAAAGCCATGGAGGCAGAGGCAGTTAGGGGCAATCAGGCAGGCAGAGGCAGTTAAGGGCAATCAGGCCAGCAGGAGAGAGCAGTTGGGGGTGAGATCAGGCCAGCAGGAGAGGGCAGTTGGGGGCAACCAGGCCAGAGGGGAGGGTAGTTGAGGGCGAAATCAGGCCAGCAGGGGAAGACAGTTGGAGGTGAGATCAGGCCAGCAAGGGAGGTCAGTTAGGGGTGATCAGGCAGGCTGAGGCAGTTGAAGGTGAGATCAGGATGGCAGGGGAGAGCAGTTGGGGACGAGATCAGGCCAGCAAGGGAGGCAGTAAGGGGTAATAAGGCAGGCAGGCAGAGAGGTTAAGGGCAATCAGGCAGGCAGGCAGGTGAGTGGTTAGAAGCCAGCCATCCCAGATTATGAGAGGGATGTCCAACTGCTGGTTTAAGCCCTATCCTACAGGGGCAGTTGGAAATCCTCCAAGGGGTCATTGGAGAAGGTGCAGGGTGGGCTGAGGGAACCCCCCTACCATATAATTTAATATATATGATGAATTTAACTTGCTAGTATTTTATTCAGAATTTTTGCACTGGTGTTCATATGGGATATTGTTTTTAGTTTTCTTATAGTGTCTTTTTCAAGATTTGATACCATGGTAATGCTGACCTCACAGAATGAGTTAAAAAGTGTTTCTGGGAGCCCTGACCAGTGTGGCTCAGTGGATAGAGCGTCGGTCTGTGGACTGAAGGGTCCCAGGTTCGATTCCGGTCAAGGGCATGTACCTTGGTTGCGGGCATATCCCCAGTGAGGGCGTGCAGGAGGCGGCTGATGGATGTCTCTCTCTCCTCGATGTTTCTGACTATCTCTCTCCTTTCCTCTCTGTAAAAAAAAATCAATAAAATATATATTTTTTTAAAAAGTGTTTCTGGGAGAAACCAAGATGGCGGCATAGGTGAACACCTAAACTGCTGTCTCACACAATAATTTCAAAACTACAACTAAAAGACAGAACAGACCTCATCCAGAACCACAGGAAAGCTGGTTGAGTGGAAATTCTACAACTAGAAGGATAGAGAGTGGCTCACGGAGCCTCAGAGGAGTTGCAAAAAGCTGAGGTACAGAGACATGCATATGGAGAGAATGGGGTGGAGTGCCTGGATAGCTTTCTCTAGCAGGAGGGAGATGGAAACTCTAGACTGCACTGAACCCCACTTCTGTCTGCACTGAACCCCAGTTCCAGGCGAGACTCATAACGGGGAGTCTGGACTGTTGTGAAAAGGGAGAAGTGCAGGGAAACTTAGGGGAGCCGTGAAAGACAGAGGACTGGAGCTGCGTGTGAAAGTGCAAACACAGAGGGCTGACTGATGATTGTGCCTCTGGCTTTCTCTAGAGGGCAGAAGACAGAGCCTCCCAACTGTGCCACTTGTAAATGCACTGAACCCCAGTTTTGAGTGAGACTCTGGGGACCCAGACTCATATGGGTCCTGGAGTGCAAGGGAGCTGGAAAGGCAGCGATCTAAAGGCACTGAGTGCATGCCAACAGAGATGGTTTGAGCAATTACCAAGAGACCAGATTACTGAGAGAAACATGAGACCCAGGGGCCACATAGGGCGGGGCTGACTGGAAAGCAAGGCGGTCCAATAAGCCCTGAGACTCCACCCCTCCCAAGCTCAACAGAGAGGCTTTTGCAGTTTTATAAGCCTTGTATCATAAAGCTGATTCCAACATAGAAGTTCTCCCGACATAGTGAACATGTGGAGACAAGGGAACAGATCACAAACCAAAGAAATGGAGGAAAACAAATGACTGGATATAGAGTTCAAAACCACAGTTATAAGGTTTTCCAAGAATTTCCTAGAAAAGATGGATAAATTTAGCGAGACCCAAGAGGAGATGAAAAAGGACCAACTATAGATGAAAAATGACCAACTAGAAATTAAACATACACTGACTGAAATAAAAAATACTATACAGAGACCTAACAGCAGACTAGAGGAACACAAGAATCAAGTCAAAGATTTGAAATACAAAGAAGCAGAAAACACTCAACTGGAAAAGCAAGAAGAAAAAATAATCCAAAAATGTGAAGATAATGTAAGGAGCCTCTGGGACAACTTCAAACGTACCAACATCAGAATTGTGGGGGTGCCAGAAGAGAGAGAACAAGATACTGAAAACCTATTTGAAAAATAATGACTGAAGACCTCCCCCACCTGCTGAAAGAAATAGACTTACAAGTCCAGGAAGCACACAGAACCCCGAACAAAAGGAATCCAAAGAGGAACACACCAAGACACATCATAATTAAAATGCCAAGAGCAAAAGACAAAGAGAGAATATTAAAAGCAGCAAGAGAAAAACAGTTAATTACCTACAAGGGAGCACCCATACAATTGTCAGCTGATTTCTCAACAGAAATGATGCCGGCCAGAGGGGAGTGGCAAGAAATATTCAAAGTGATGAATAGGAAGAACCTACAACCAAGAATACTCTATCCAGCAAAGCTATCTTTCAGCATTGAAGGGCAGATAAAGAGCTTCACAGATAAGAAAAAGCTAAAGGAGTTAATCAACACCAAACCAACATTATATGAAATGCTGAAAGATACTCTTGAGGAAGAAGAAGAAGAAGAAGAAGAAGAAGAAGAAGAAGAAGAAGAAGA
>JAAGEH010000015.1:21162832-21174481 GCA_011751065.1 Lasiurus cinereus | reverse complement strand
GAAGAAGAAGAAGAAGAAGAAGAAGAAGAAGAAGAAGAAGAAGAAGAAGAAGGAGGAGGAGGAGGAGGAGGAGGAGGAGGAGGAGGAGGAGGAGGATGATAAAGATAAAAATTATGAACAACAAATACATATCTATCAACAAGTGAATCAAAAATTTGATGAACAGAATAAATTGATGAATCTAATAGAATTCGGAGCACAGAAAGGGAGTAGACTGACAATTCTCAGGGGGAAAGGGGTGAAGGGGGTGCAAGGAGAGACTGGACAAAAATCATACACCTATGGATGAGGTCAATGCAGGGGGAGGTAAGGGTAGAGCTAGGAGGGGTGGGAGCTGGGTGGAGGGGATCTATGGAAGAAAAAAAAGAGAAACAAATGTAATAATCTGAACAATAAAGATTTAATTTTTTTAAAAATGGGGAAAAAAATAAGTGTTTCTGCCTCTGAGAAGTGTGTATGGACTTGGAGTAGGGAGTTGAAAAATAGATATATAAGTAGGATAAAGTTTTAATGGGGTAAAAGAAGAAACAAGGAAAATCTAAAGCAGGAATAGGGTAAGAGAAACAGGGCAAAAAGAGAGTGTTGACATAAAAGTAAAGTTGAGATAGAGTAAAATGATGCTAAAGGGAAAATGAAAATAGAATGTAAAACATTAATCCCAAAATAAAATAAAATAAAATAAAATAAAGAGAAAATTAAATGAAACTTTCAAAAAGGTAAAATATAGTAGTAATAATACTGATTAAAAATAAAAATATAATATCAAGTGAGAAACAAATAATAAAATTTTAGTTTCTTAAGTAAAAGATAAAAAATAATAATGTGCAATAGTGAAGGTCATTCACTTCCTCTGTTGTTCTGTGTGGCACGACTGTTTCCTGTCAGGTAGTCAGGACAGTATTGAAGTTCCCTGTGTTCCACCGTTTCTCTGTATCATAAACCACAATCCTGTTTTCAAGCAGGTGGTATTTCTTTGTTTCTCAGCCTGCCTTTAGTTGTATTTGCACAAGAGTCAATTTGTGATTCAAGCCCTGGTGGCAGTTTCTGTATTGACATCTGGGGCTGTAAGTCCTCTCTACCCAGTATTTTGATTTTGTTTTCCCTGCTGCACTTAATACTGGTTTGGGGGAATAGGCTACCCCAGAGCTAGTTTTTTTTTTTTTTTTTATCATTTCTCCTCACTCTGATCCCAAGGTTCCACAAAAACAACTTTCCTCTGCAGTCTCTCAAAGTGTTTTTAATTGTGTGAGCCTATGTACTGGGCTTAGTAACCAAAATCAAGGATTTAAAGAGAAAAAAGAGCCAGAGTAAGCATGTGAACTCTCGATTTTTTTCACTCTGGAACTGCCACTGTGCAAGTCTCGGCACACGTCTTTTCCCCCTGGCACAGCACAGCAGGTATACTGGTAAAGCTTCAGGCTGCCTTTTTATGCCCATCCCAGCTATGGGTTGATCTCTAGAGTTCCTTTCTGCCAGCAGCCTTGTGGACCCCCTTCCACATTCATGGACTTTGCTGACCCCAACAGCCATGGATTTTGTGGGGCTCAGACTTCCTCTGTACCTCTAGACCCTGCTGCACGTGTTTCTCGCTCCAGCCTGGATTGCAGACCTCACCTTTCTCTGGGCAAAATCTGACCTTCCCATGAGAAGGTGCAGAGCTCGTCCAAGTCCACGTATTTGCGCTGCTTGAGATCTGGTGTTTGTGGGTTCACAGCTGGTCCTTGGGTGTTGGGGTTGTATGATCCTGGCAGGTATCTGATTCTTCCTGGTTGAAGTTAAGGCTAGGATTTACATAATAGCCACTCTCCCTTTAAGATGGTGCAATCTCTGTGGCAGAGCTAGTCTCTCCAGGAGAGATTTTAACAGCAGTGGAGGAGTCCCAGTCATCAATCCCCACCAGTCCCTTGGAATATAGTGTTCCTTGTTCACAAATAGACAGTCTCTGTATGTCTACACACTCTCCTTTCATTCTCTCACACACACACTCTCTTGCAGCCTGCCTTCCAGTTGGCAGCCATCTTCGATTCTCTGGATTTTTTTTAACCTCTCTTTCTGTAAGTTTACTATTGGTGAATAAAAATGGCATAGATTTCTGGGCACTAATTTTGTATACTGCTACAGTGCTGCATTCATTTGTTAAGTCTAAGAAAATTTTTATGGAGTCTTTAGGGTTTTCTATGTACAGTATCATGTCATTTGCGAATAATGATAATTTTACTTCTTTTCTAATCTGGATGCCTTTTATTTCTTCTTCTTGTCTAATTGCTATGGCTTGCACTTCTAGAACTATGTCAAATGGAAGTGGAGAAAGTGGGCATCCCTATCTTGTTCTGTTCTTAAGTGAAATGGTTTTAGGTTTTACCTATTGAGTTTTTCTCTAGGTTTGTCATATAAGCCTTTTATTATGTTGAGATATGATCCCTCTATTTCCACTTTGCTGAGGGTTTTTATCAAGAAAGGGTATTGGATTTTGTCAAATGCTTCTTGTGCATCGTTTGATATGACTATGTGTGTTTTTTGTCTCTCAATTTGTTTATGAGATGTATCATGTTTATTGATTTGTGGATATTGTACCATCCTTGCATCCCCAGGATAAATCCTACTTGGCCATGGTGTATGACCTTTCTGATGTACTGCTGGATCCAATTTCCTAGAATTTTATTAAGGTTTTGGCATCTATGTTCATAAGGAATATTGGCCTGTAATTCTCTTTCTTTGTGTTGTCTTTATAGATTTTAGTATTAGGGCAATACTGGCTTCATAGAATGAGCTTGGAAGTGTTCCTTCCTCTTGAATTTTTTGGAATAATCTGAGGAGGATAGTTTTTAGTTCAACCTTGAGTGTTTGGTGAAACTTCCCTGTGAAGCTGTCTGGCCCTGGGCTTTTGTTTGCTGGAAGCTTTTTGATGACTGCTTCAATTTCCTCCATAGTTATTGGCCTGTTGAGATGTTTAGATTCTTCCTGATTGAGCTTTGTAAGGTTGTATTTTTCTAGGAATATGTCCATTTCCTCTAGGTTGTCTAGTTTGTTGAAATAGAGTTGTTCATTGTATTTTTTAACATTCCTTTGTATTTCTGTGGAGTGTGTTGTTATTTTGCTTCTTTCATTTCTGATTTTGTTTATTTGGATCCTCTTTCTTTGCTTCTTGGTGTACCTGGCTAGAGGTTCATCGATCTTCTTTACCTTTTCAAACAACCAGCTCTTGGTTTCACTGATAACTTTTTTAAAAAAAATTGATTTCAGCCCTAGCTGGTTTGGCTCAGTACGTAGAGTGTCAGCCTGCAGACCAAAGAGTTCCAGGTTAGATTCCAGTCAAGGGCACATACCTCAGTTGCAGGCTCCTCCTCGACCAAAACCCTGGTCAGGGCACATGCAAGAGGCAACCAGTAAATGTGTTTCCCTCATATAGATATTTCTGTCTTTCCCACTCTCTTCTACTCTCTCTAAAAATTAATTTAAAAAATACCCTTGGCTGAGGATTTTTTAAAAATTGATTTCAAAGAGGAAGGGAGAGATAGAAACATCAGTGATGAAAGAGAATCATTGATTAGCTGCTTCCTGCATGTCTCCTACTGAGGATCAAGCCTGAAACCTGGACATGTGCCCTGGCCAGGAATCGAATGATGACCTTCATAGGTCGATGCTCAACCACTGAACAACACCAGCTAGGCCCTAGGACAAGGTTTTAAGCCAGTGTCTTTGTAAGTGCCTTGTCTTATTTATCAATATGATGTCCATGACAACTCTTGCCCCATAGTTCAGGCCCCAGAGTCAGCCCATGGATAGGGTTCAGGATCAATGTGAAATGGAGTATGGGGTCCGCCTCAGTCTGAGACTGATGCAGGCTGGGTCTACATGCTCAGCTTCATTAACACCAAACTTGGACCAACCCCAGGCTTAGTCTCTAGGAACAGCTTCATTTGAAACTTTGTAAAGATGCCAGTAAACAACACACTAATGAAATCCACAGATGAGCTAAAACTGGACTGTTCAGCATCAGCCAGGACTGAGATTAAGTCTCTAGAGGGCTTAGGAGGTTAGAAATATGGTGAAGAAATAACCAAGTGAAATTCAGCCTGATTCATGCACCAGATTCTCCCACAGTTACCAGAGAACAAGAAGACTGTGGAGAGCAGCGGGGCTAAAAGACACAGAGGAGCACAATGTGGCAAGGGCTTGGGGTATGTGGCCTTACCCCAGTTATTTTAGGGTGAGTCTTTACAGACAGCATAAGTACCAAGGAGCAGGCTCCTGTCCACGTGGGCCTGGAGGAATTCCAAGGAGGTCCAGCAGAACTAAAGAGTTCCAAGGGAAGCAAATTTTAGGGACACTGGACAGGAAGGGCATTATGGGTGGGTCATGCTTGGGATAATTTTGCATCAGAAGTACCAAGATCTTCTATGCCACCTGTGCCCTGGGGAGCTTCCCAGCAAGCCTAGACTCCAGAAACATCTTGAGTTAACAGAAGATGGCAATGATAAAGTCTCTGGAATCAAACAGGCCTAACCCCCACTCCTAATCCTGTTCTGAACTTGTAGATTAGTTAGCTAACTTTATACAGTCTGTTTCCTCATCTGCAAAATGGGATGATATTTGATTTTCTTCATAGTGTCCTGAGGACAAAATAAGATAATGCTTCTAAAGCAATAAGCACAGTTCTTAACATATAGTGTCAGCCAAGAAGAGGAGGAGGAAACCAAAGACTTGCTGAGGACCTCACCACAGTGTTCTTCCACAATCCTTCTCCTCAGAGCCTACCCACTATGGGGTTTCAGACCAACCCAGTCTCTCATCAGCTTCAAAATAACTGTTCTCTCCAAACACTATTCTCTATGAAGCCTCAGGTGCTGAAAGAACTGCCACTGCCACATTAATTACTAACCATGGGTTGAATTTCTTGCTACCTCCATAACTGTCATTAATGCAGACCATCATACCTTTAGCTAAAACTTTTGAACTTTAAGATTTTCATCAAAGATTTATAAAACAAGTCTTGGTGTGTCATTCGTGTGTAGCAGACAATATTTAAATGTCTGGACAGGTTAACTTTGGTTGATGTGGCCCAGTAGGGGATGAGACTCTGGATTCCATCTGAGTGAAGACCACTTTCTTTCATTCTAATCCTAACCATGGACTGAGCCTTAATTAAACCCTAACCCTAGCCTCAACCTAAGCCTCCACCCTTTGTCTTTTAGTATCATATGGAATGTAAAAAGCTCCCATGTAGGAAAAACCATCAAAAGACATCTTGTGGGACTGACATTGGTTTATTGGTTCTTCTCTCAGTGATGAGCCCTCACCAAATTTGAAGTTACACAGAATAATCTACCCTAAAGGATGATAGAGCCTTAGAACCTGCACTCTGGGCACTTGCAAATTCAAGCTGGCAGTGACAACAGCTAGGAGTTCAAAAGCAACACATTAATGGATATGATGTTCTCTTTTGTTAGAGCATGACTCAAGGCCCTGAAGGGGTGTGAAACCATGGTGAGAATGAGCCTGTGAGGCGTACCCAGGCTGAGGTAGGTGCAGAGAGTGCACTACTGCTCTCTCCTAGGTCCAAAAAGTCTTTCACTTCCTTGATGCCAACCTCCAACAAGAGAACCAAAGATAAGCCTGCTGGTAAGACCCACTGCCTGAGATCTTGGCCCAGCTCCCCAGCAGGGAGACTGGCCCCCATCTGGACTATTTCTTACCATGAGCAGTTTCAGCATGAGACTAGGAAATGTCCTGTCAGATTTTCCAGGCTAGCCCCACTTTCCTCCACCCAGGCCCTTGATCAGACCATGTGTCCAGAGTTATATGTCCTAACATGTGTTCTTCATAAATAAGCTTAGAAAGAAAATGTGGAACAGTTGGATCCAGCCAGATCTTGTCACCTCAGTCATTCCAATGTTCCCCTCAATGCCATGTCTTCTCCAGTCAGCTGTAGGCAGGTAAGTTCTTACACATAGCTTTAAAAAGTGGGTCCTTATTGTCTAGCTATTTCCAAGTAGATCCTGGCTCTCCACCCGTTGCCTAAGGAGCTGTGGTTCCCTATCATTATGGGAGCTCTCATGGGCAGACCGTACCTTTTCCTCCTTTTTATGCTCCTGGAAATAGGTTCTTGCACCCAATGGAAACTCTTTGTTGAGTTCTTATCATATCCCAGGCTGTGAACTAGGCTATCTCAATAAACAAAACAAAGTTCCTGTTCTCATGAAGCCACATGTTAGTGGAATGCAAAGGGGATCACCAGGAGGAGAAACCTAAAGGCACTTGTTCAACAAACAGGCATTGGGCATCCACTGTGACCCAGGCTTTAGACTAGGTCTTGGGGACACAATAACAAAGCTTACCTGGTACTTGGCCAAGAGGAGCCACCAGCCAGGCCAGCATTGTGGCCACCCTTCCAGAGGAAATGTTTTCTATCAAGATCCTGGTTGGAAATGGCTCCATTGGCCCTGGTCAGCTGCCCACTACTCACTGTTCCATCTCTTCACCCTTTTCCCCCACCACAAGCAGCACAGGGTGACTGAGAACTCACAGGGAGCTATTCATTTATATAGCTACAAGGAACCACACTAGTGTTTCTTTGAAGGTAAAGGGAAGGAGCAGATGGTTTCCAGGTTCACCTCAAAGCAGAGGGTGCAGACGGGAAGGAGAAGCAGCAGCAGCTTTCCTTTGAGGGCTATTGTTAATATCTCTACCATATGCACTGACTAATTGGTAAATCAAACCCAACATCCCCTCCCCAGCAACCCCCACAACCTGCCTACTCCAAGCAGACTCTCCAATAAGACAGGTTCTAGGAGCCTGCATCTACAGCAGACAGTGAGACCAAAAATGGATAGACAAAGAAACACCCAAAGGAAAGAAAAGAAAGAATAGGCAGAAAAGCCTGGATAAGTCCTCTAGACAAAAAATCAGCAAAGAAACAAAGATAGGCACCCACTATTTCAGAAAAATGAATGAGAATCAGGGTTATACAGTTCATAAATGGGATGGAAGAAAAAATCACCACCTTATATAAGAATCAGGAAGAAATGAAAAGTTATATAGCTGCAATAAAAAACACCATTGAAAGTTTCAAGAGTAGATTAGGAGAAGCAGAGGACCGAATTAGCGAATTAAAAGACAGGGAAGCAAAACACAGCCAAACTGAATTGCAATTGGAGAAAACCATTAAAGACAGGAGGAGAGCCTAAGGGAGTTATGGGACAACATGAAAAAAAGCAACAATATGAATAATAGGGGTGCCAGAACAACAGGAAGAGGAACAAGGGTTAGAAGACCTATTTGAAGAAATAATGTCAGAAAATTTCCCTGATGTGGTGACGAAAAAAGTCCACAAGCACAGATAGTCCCAAACAGGATGAACCCAAAAAATCCACACCAAGACACATCATAATAACGATGGCAAATATTCAGGCCAAAGAGAGAATGTTAAAGGCTGCAAGAGAGGGACAGAAAGTTACATACAAGGGAACTCCCATTAGATTATCAAATGATTTCTCAACAGAAACACATGAGGCCAGAAAAGAATGGAAGGAAATTTACAAGTGATGCAAACCAAGGATCTAAATCCAAGAATACTCTATCCAGCAAGGTTATCATTCAAAATTGAAAGGGAAATAAGGAGCTTCACAGACAAAAGGAAAAACAAAAACACTAAGGGAGTTTATCATTACCAAGCCAGCAATGCAAGAAATGCTAAAGGGACTTGTGTAAAAAGAAGAAATAAAAAGGTAAGAAGGAACACAGACACAAAAAATAAAAATGGCTACAAATAAGTACCTTTCAATAATAACTTTAAACATAAACTAACTAAATGTCCAATCAAAAGGCACTGAATGGCTGAATGGATAAAAAAAACACGACACATATATATGTTGTCTACAAAAGACCCACTTCCGAAAAAGGGATTCACATAGACTGAAAGTGAAGGGATGGAAAAACATCTTTCAGGCAAATGGAAATGAAAAAAAAAAAAAGCTGGGGTAGCAGTATTTTTATCTCCCAAATTGACCTCAAAGTAAAGGCCATAAGAAGAGATAAGGAAATCCACTTCATAATAATAAAGGGAGCAATACAAGAAGAGGATATAACCCTGATAAACATATATATACCCAATGCAGGAACATGCGAATATATATATTTTTAAAAGTCCTGGAAGATATCAAAGGAGAGATCGACAACAATACAATCATAGTAGGGGACTTTAATACACCATTGATATCACTGGATAAATCCTCTAGTCAAAAACTCAGAAAAGAAACAGCAATTCTAAATGACTCACTAGATCAGATGGAACTAATTGACATCTTCAGAGTATTTCACCCCAAAGCCACAGAATACATGTTCTTCTAAAGTGCACGTGACATTTTAAAAAGTAGACCACATATTGGGTCCCAAGAAAAGTCTCCCCAAATTCAAGAAGATTGAAATCATATCAAGCATTTTCACAGACCACAATGGCATAATATTAGAAATAAACTACAATGAAAATATTCCAAAAAATTCAAACACTTGGAAGCTGAATAGAATGCTATTAAATAATCAATGAGATCAAAGAAGAAATTTAAAACATCCTGGAGACTAATAACAATAAAAAAACAATAATGCAAATACTATGGGACACAATGAAAGCAGACCTGAGAAGGAAGTTTATAATAGCTCTACAGGCCTACCTCAAAAAATAAGAAAAATGCTAGGTGCCCGTCAGCAGATGAGTGGATCAGAAAACTGTGGTACATCTACACAATGGAATTCTATGCTGCCATTAAAAAGAAGGAATTCTTACCATTTGCAGCAACCTGGATGGAACTGGAAAGCCTCTTGCTAAGTGAAATAAGCCAGTCAATGAAGGAAAAACACCACATGATATCACTCATTTGTGGATAATAAAGAACATTATAAGCAAAACCGGTTTTGCTCAGTGGATAGAACATCGGCCTGCAGATTGAAAAGTTCCAGGTTCAATTCCAGTCAAGGGCATGTGCCTTGGTTGCAGGCACATCCCCAGTGGGAGGTGTGCAGGAGGCAGCTGATCGATGTTTCTCTCTCATCGATGTTTCTAACTCTCTCTCTCCCTTCTTCTCTGTGAAAAATCAATAAAATATATTTTAAAAAATAAAAAATATTATAAACTGATGAACAAAAGGATAGATACAGAGGTAGTAAAGCATCAAAAAGACTGTCAAATTACAGCAGGAAGATTAAGGAGAGATGGGGTAGATAAGAGATCAACCAAAGGACTTGTATGCATGCATATAAGCATAACCAATGAACACAAGACACTGGGGGGTTGGGGTATGCCTGGGATGGGGGAGGGGGCAATGGGAAGATATGTATACATGTAACACAATAAAAAAATTAAAAAATAAGAAAAAATTGTAATAAATCATCTAACTCTACAACTCAAAAATTAAAAAGAAAGCAACAAGAAAAGCCCACAGTGAGCAGAAGGAAGGAAATAATAAAGATCAGAGCAGAAATGAATGACATAGAGAGAAAAAAAAGATCAATGAAACCAAGAACTGGTTGTTTGAAAGGATAAGCAAGATTGATGAACCTCTAGCCAGGCTCACCAAGAAGCAAATAGAGAGGACCCAAATAAACTAAATCATAAATAAAATAAAATAAAAAAACAGACTCCACAGAAATACAAAGGATTATTAAAAAATACTATGAACAACTCTATTCTAACAAATGAGACAATCTGGAAGAAATGGACACATTCATAGAAAAATACAATCTTCCAAACTTCACTGAGGAAGATTCTAAAAATCTTATTAGGCCAAAAACTATGGAAGAAATTGAAGCAGTCATCAAAAAGCTTCCCGCGAACAAAAGCCCAGGGCCAGATGGCTTCACAGGGGAGTTTTACGAAACATTCAAGGGAGAATTAAAACCTATACTCCTCAGACTATTCCAGAAAATTCAAGGGGAAGGACACCTCCAAACTCCTTCTATGAAGCCAGCATCACCCTATGACCAAAACTGGATAAAGATAAGACAATGAAAGAGAATTACAGGCCAATATCCCTCATGAATATAGATGCCAAAATCCTCAACAAAATTCTAGGCGGAGAATCCAAGATGGCGGCATAGGTAAACACCTACACTGCTGCCTCGCACAACAATTTCAAAGCTACAACTAAAAGACAGAACGGACATCATCCAGAACCACAGGAAAGCTGGCTGAGTGAAAATTCTACAACTAGAAGGAAAGAGAGGGGCTCACAGAAACCCAGAGGAGCTGCAAAAAAGCTGAGGTACGGAGACACGTGCACGCTGAGAGAGCGGGCGCCACAGGACCTGGCTGGCTTTCTCTGGCGGGAGGGAAACGGAGACTCCCAACGGCATTGAACCCCTTATCTTAAGACACTAAACCCCAGATCCAGCCGAAACTCATACGGGGGAGTTTGGACTGTGAAAAGGGAGAGGTGCACGGAAATTTAGGGGAGTCGCAGAAGATCAGGTCCGATCTCGCACGTGCACAGTGCTGCGCGCAGGACAGATTGCTGATTGTGCCGCTGGCTTTCGCGAGTGGGCGGGAGACAGACCCTCCCAACTGCGCCACTTCTGACTCCACTAAGCCCCTGTTTCGGGCGAAACCCTGGGGACCTAGACTCGTGTGGTCCTGGCGTGCAGGGGAGATGGAAAGGCAGCGGTTAGAGACACTGCAGGTGCGTTTGCGCACAGGGACCGCTCCAGCCATTACCCAGTCACGTGAGACTCAGGGGCCGTGGAGGGCGGGGCCGACTGGAAGGCAAGGCGGTCCCTTAAGCCCTGAGACTCCACCCCTCCCAAGCTCAACCGAGGCTTCTGCGGCTTTGCCTCTAGCATCATAAAGCTGAATCCAACACAGAAGTTTCCCCGGCATGGTGAGGATGCCGAGACAGGGGAAGGGATCACAAACAAAAGAAATGGAGGGAAAAAAAAAAGGACTGGATATAGAGTTCAAAACCACGCTTATGTGGTTTTTCAAGAATATGCTAGAAAAGATGGATAAATTTAGCAAGACCCAAGAGGAGATGAAAAAGGACATACTAGAGATGCAGGGGAGCTAAATAGGGATGGAAAAGGTCCAACTGGAGATGATAGAGGACCAAATAGAAATTAGACATACACTGACTGAAATAAGGAATATTGTACAGAGTCCTGGCAGCGGACTGCAGAAAGGCAAGAATCAAGTAAAAAATTTGAAATATAAAGAGGCAGACAACATTTGACTGGAAAGGCAAGAAGAGGAGAATCCAAAGGTGTGAACATAATGTGGGGAGCCTCTGGGACAGTTTCGAGCGTGCCAACATCAGAATTGTGGGGGTGCCAGAAGAAGAGAGAGAGCAAGATACTGAAAACCTATTTAAAGAAATAATGACTGAGGGGGACCGGGATCCGGGGAAGGAGCCGCCCGTGTCCGCGGCCCAGAGGCGGGCTCACCGGCGAGGTCGAGGCCCCGGGGCCTGGGGGGATGTGCCCCGCAGCACAGGGTGCCAGGCTGGGCCCCCCAAAGGGGAAACACAGGCATGGAACGCGGACTAACGGAGCTCCACTCGGCACCCCGCCATCCTCCTCCCAGTGCTGGACTGAGTCCCCACTGCTGGCGACGCACGCAGGGGAGAGGGATGGGGCTGGGGGGCTGGGGCGCTGGGGCCAGGCTGC
>JAAGEH010000015.1:21013215-21157832 GCA_011751065.1 Lasiurus cinereus | reverse complement strand
AAACAAATGTAATAATCTGAATAATAAAGATTTAATTTAAAAAAAAAACAGAATTCTAGCAAGTTGTATCCAGCATTACATCAAAAAGATCATACACCATGACCAAGAAGGATCTATCCCACGAATGCAAGGAAGGTACAATATCTGCAAATCCATAAACATGATATATTACATAAACAGATTGAGAGATAAAAACCACCTAGTCATATCACTTGATGCAGAAAAAGCATTTGACAAAATCCAACAGCCTTTCTTGATAAAAACTGTCATCAAAGTGGGAATAGAAGGATCATACCTCAACATAATAAAAGCCGTATATGATAAACCCACAGCCAATATGATACTCAATGGGCAAAAACTAAAACCACTTTCCTATGAAGAGAACAAGACAGGGATGCCCACTCTCACCACTCCTGTTCGACATAATAATGGAAGTATTAGCCATTGTGATTAGACAAGAAGAAGAAATAAAAGGCATCTAAATTGGAAAAGACGTAAAACTCTCCTTATTCAAGATGACATGATATTACTGTATATATAAAAAACCCTAAAGACTCTATCAAAAAACTATTAGACTTAATAAATGAATTTGGCAATATAGCTGGATACAAAATTAATGCCAATAAATCTACAGCATTTTCATACACCAATAATGAACTTACAGAAAGAGACTGAAAAAGCAATCCCACTTACCATTGCACACACAAAAAAAAAATTAAGATACCTAGGAATAAACTTAACTAAAAAGATAAAAGACCTATACATGGAAAACTACAGGACACCAAATAAAGAGATAGAGGAAAACATAAACAGATGAAAGAATATACCACGTTCACAGATTGGAAGAATCAATATCATTAAAATGTCCATACTACCCAAAGCAATCTATAGATTCAATGCACTACCTATTAAAATACCAGTGGCATATTTTATAGACCTAGAAAGAATTCTCCAAAAATTCATCTGGAATAAAAAAGACCCTGAATAGCTGCAGCAATCCTGAAAAAGAAGAACAAAGTAGGTAGGATCTCAATACCAGATTTCAAGCTGTATTACAAAGCCACTGTTCTCAAAACAGCCTGGTACTGGCACAAGAACAGACATATAGACCAATGGAATAAAATAGAGAACACAGACATCTACCCAAACCACTATGCTCAATTAATATTTGACAAAGGAGGCATGAACATACAATGCAGTCAAGACAGTCTCTTCAATAAATGTGGTTGGGAAAATTGGAGAGATACATGCAAAAAAAATGAAACTAGACCACCAACTTGCACCATACACAAAAATAAACTCAAAATGGATGAAGAACTTACACATAAGATGGGAAACAATAAAAATACAAGGGGAATCCACAGGCAGAGAAATCTCAGACATATGTCAAAGCAATTTCTTCCCTGATTCCATTCCTAGGGCAATGGAAAGTAAAGAGAACATAAACAAATGGGACTACATCAAAATAAAAAGCTTTTGTACAGCAAAAGAAACAATCAACAAAACAACAAGAAAGACCACTGTATGGGAGAACATATTTGTAAAGGTTATCACTGATAAAGGTTTAATCTCTACCATTTACAGGGAACTCATACAACTTAATAAAAGGAAGATAAATGATCCAATAAAAAAAAGGTCAATGGACCTAAATAGAAACTTTTTGAAAGAAGACAGAAGGCCAAGAGACATATGAAAACATGCTCAAAGTCACTAATTATGCAAGAGATGCAAATCAAAAAAAAAATAATGCGGTACCATCTCACACCTGTCAGAATGGATATCATCAACAAATCAACAAATGACAAGTGCTGGAGAGAATGTGGAGAAAGAGGAACCCTAATGCACTGCTGGTGGGAATGCAGACTGGTACAGCCACTGTGGAGAATAATATGGAATTTCCTCAAAAAACTAAAAATGAAACTTCCATTTGACCCAGTAATCCCAAGGATATATTCTAGGAATATATCCCAAGAAGCTAGAAACACCAATCAGAAAGGATATATGCACCCCTAGGTTCATAGCAACACAATTCACCATAGCTAAGATTTGGAAACAGCCAAAATGCTTATCAGCAGATGAGTGAATTAAAAAACTATGGTACATCTACACAATGGAATACTATACTGCTATAACAAAGAAGGAATTTTTACCATTTGCAGCAGCATGGATGGAACTGAAGAGCATTATGCTAAGTGAAATAAGCCAGTCAATGAAAGAAAAATACCACATGATCTCACTCATTTATTGAAAATAAAGAACACTATAAGCTGATGAACAAAAAGATAGATACAGAGGCAATGAAGCATTGAACAGACTGTCAAATTACAGCGGGAAGGTTGAGGAGTGTTGGGGACGGGTGGGGCAAGGACAGGGGAAAAGTTCTACTGAAGGACTTGTATGCATGCATATAAGCACAACCAATGGACACAGACCCTGGAGGGTGGGATGAGGGTATGCAACAAGAGTTAGAGGAGGCTGGGGGAAGGTCAAAGGGGGGAGAGATTTATGTGCTACTATGTGTAATACCTTAAACAATAAAAAAATAAAAAGAAAGAAATGGGCATTATGAGATCAAAGCATAAATGGTCTCTTTGAATAAATACTAGTATTGTATAAAGGGGAAAAAAAGAATACTCAGAGAGGCCACTGAAGGTAGGCACCTTAGACTGGGCTCCAGGCATCCATACCACCACTACACAGAGTTGTCGCCTTCCTGCCTTTCCCTGTCTATCCCAGTTGATCTGGAGCTTACTCTCTCCCTTGGCCTGGCCACATGGTTGGCTGCCTAGGAGGCCCTGGCATGGTTCTCAGTGCCAGAGGTGAGGATGAAAATAAATGGGCTACTTGGAGTGTCGCCATCCCACATATCCAGCTTCAGGGCACAGGACCAAGTTGACAATGTTGGCATGCGGACACTGCTGCTGTAGCCTCCAAAATACCAGTTGAGGTTTTCTTCTACTTTGGGGTTTAGTAAGAGAAACCTCATATCTATTT
The DNA here is from genome assembly GCA_011751065.1 of Lasiurus cinereus. Lineage (NCBI taxonomy): Eukaryota > Metazoa > Chordata > Mammalia > Chiroptera > Vespertilionidae > Lasiurus > Lasiurus cinereus. The sequence continues at coordinate 21,154,838 of JAAGEH010000015.1, read as the reverse complement.
TGCCTTTGTTTTGCCTAGTTTTCCTTTTCTTTGTAATAGTGTTAATGGTTGTTCCTGGAGGAAGACAAGGAAGGTAGGACAAGAGAACAATGAAGTCCAGAATGTGACCTGAGGCCTTATAGCATCTCATGTAGCATCCCTTGCTCCCATCCCTCAGCCTGATCCTTTAGTGGTCCCTTCCAGGGCTTATTTTCCAAGAGGAGGACCAACAGGGCTCCAACTTTATCTTTTGCTCTCCCATCATGACTTCCCTAAACTGTGGTCCATTCCCTCAGCATCAAGCTCTCTCCTGGTAAATCAGGACATTCACTTTGTCCTGGGCTGCCTTCTCCTTTTATTGGACATCCTCTTTCTGGACAATCTCACAAATTCCCATGGCCTAAGATACCATTGAATATGCCATAAACTCCACGTTTATATCTACAGTCCCAGCTCTCCTTTAAACCCTAGATCTGCATAGTCAACTACCCTCTCAAAATCCACATATTCACAACTGAACTCACCATCTCCATCCCCTAATAAACAACACACTCAGAGAGAGAGAGAGAGAGAGAGAGAGAGAGAGAGAGAAATTTCTCCTGCCCCTATCTCAGTGAATGGCACTACCATCCTTCTAGTTGTTAAAGCCAGAAAACTGTGGGTCATCCTGGGCTCTGACCTTTACTTCAATCATCACCCATATCCTATCTATCAGAAAGTCTTGTCAATTCTACCTCTTAAATATCTTTCAAATACTTTCACATCTCTCTAGTTCCACTGCCAGTCCTTTAGTTAAAATCATCATCAGTTCATTCATAGACAACTTAAATAACTTTATAATTTGTTTTTCTGCCTCAATATTTACCTGTTGTCCATGTCTCTGATGGCTCTTGCTTTCTTCCTACAGGCACTTTCTGGATCATGGCATGGGAAGGGAAACCCCAGAAGATCACAGTGGTCTCCCTGAGTTGATGAGAAAAATACTGGAGTTTGAGGGACTGAGGTATCTGGAATTTTGGGGGTGGAGCTTTGGAAATAAAGGAAAAATACAGAAAAGGAGTTTCAGATATCTGCATAGTGATCCTCTTGATTGGATTGGTAAATACTAATCATTTACCAATAATCATTTACCAATTTACTAATCATTCACATACATATCATTTCTTGAATAAATTATTTCAAAAAAGATAAATGCTTAAAGCAAAAATCATAACAATGTATTTTGGAATTATAAAGTATGTAGAAGCAAAATGTATTACAACAAAACAATGGTAGGGGGAAATCAAAGTATGCTCTTTAAAGGGTCTAAATTGCACATGAAATAATATATAGGGTTTGAAGATAGATTGTGATAAGTTAAAAATGCTTGTTTTAAACCATAGGGCAGTGGTCGGCAAACTGAGTTTGCTGACACTGGGATAGGAGCTTAATCACAAGGAACAACAACAGCCTGTAATTATTGGGAGACTCTCAATTCCAATAATTACAGGCTGTTGCTGATTGAGCCCCTATCCCAGTGGTCGGTAAACTCATTAGACAACAGAGCAGCAAACCATGGCTCACAAGCCGCAGTTTGCTGACAACTGGCCTAGGGCAACTGCAAAAACATTGTTATATCTAGACAATCAATGATAGAAACAAAATAGAATAGTAAAATATTTGTATTATTCTTTGATAATTGTCCCTTCAGGAGGTGGAACTTAATTTCCCTCCTTTGAGTATGGGCTGAACTTAGTGATTTTCATAAAAATAAATAGATTTTGAAATGGGGGAAACAGCAGCTTTAAAGTGGAAAAATATAACAGATACCACCTTAAACAAGAAATCAAAGTTAACATCACCAATAAGACATGTTGTCATATACCCTTCCTGATGTGATGGGATGACAAGGGTACAATGCCTAATAATATTCTTCCCAAAATGTTATAACCACACATTGACCAAGAGAAAACATCAGACAAACCCAAATTGAGAGACATTCTACAAAATACCTGACCAGTACTCCTAAAAACTGTACTGATCATAAAACACGCACACACATACACACACACAGAAAGAGAGAGAAATGTCTGAGAAACTCTCATAGCCAGGAGGAATCTGAGAAGATATGATGACAAATTGAAATGTGGTATCCTGGATGGGATCTTGGAACAGAAAAAGTTATTAATGGGGAAGTCCAAATGAAGTCATTAGTCTAATTAATTGTATTATACCAATGTAAATGTCTTAGTTTTGATAAATATGTTACCATGTTTATGTAAGGTGTTAACATTAAAGAAAATTGGGTAAAAAAATTCTGGGAACACTCTTACTGTCTTTGCAACCCTTCTGTAAATCTCAAATTATTTCAAAGTTAAAAAAAATTTAAAGAAAATACTCAGTGTAAGAAAGGGCAGAAAAAGGGAAAAGTTGGTGAAGTGTAGATTGGGAGACTAAAAACAAATAGAGAAATGATGACCTAAACCCAACCATATCAATAACTACATTAAATATAAATTAACTCTAAGCAGTATAATTAAATATCATTCTACTATATTAAAAAACAATATTGGCCTCAACTTTTTTGCTGTCTGTAAGATTCTTTTTAAACACAAAGGCACAGATAGGTTAAAACTAAAATAATGGATATGGCTATATTAATTGCAAAGTAAGGTTTAAGACATAAACTATGAGAGAGACCAAGATGGCAGCATAGGTGAACACCTAAACTACTGCCTCACACAACAATTTCAAAGACAGAACAGACATCATCCAGAACCACAGGAAAGCTGGTTGAGTGGAAAATATACAACTAGAAGGAAAGAGAGGGGCTCACAGAGACTCAAAGGAACTGCAAAAAAGCTGTAGTATAGAGACACACACGTGGAGAGGATGGGCGCTGATGTGCCTGGCTGGTTTCTTCTTTCAGGAGGGAGATGGAAACTCACGACTGCACTGAACCATAGTGCTGGGCAAGACTCATATGGGGGGAGTCTGGACTGTAGGGAAAAGGAAGGAGTGCACAGAAACTTAGGGGAGGTGTGAAAGGCAGAGGTCTGGAGGCACACATGCGTGAGTGCACGCAGAAAAGACTGACTGCTGATTGTGCTGCTGGCTTTCTCTAGCGGGAACACAGAACCTCTCAACTGCACTGAATTCCAGTTCCGACTGCACTGAACCCTAGATTTGGGCAAGACCCTGGGGACTCAGGCTCATATGGGTCCCTGGAGTGCACAGAAACTCAGGGGAGCTGCGAAAGGCAGAGGGCTGGAGGCATGTGTGAAAGTGTGTGCAGAAAGGGCTACAGCAATTACCGAGGGACACTGAAATCCAGGAGCCTCATAGGGCAGGGCAGGGCTAATGGGAAGCCAAGGCTGTCTGCTCAGCCCTGAGACTCCAACCCATCGAAGCCCAGCACAGAGGCTTTTGCAATTTTGCAAGTCTTGTCTCATAAGGCTGACTCCAGCACAGAAGTTCTTTCAGCATAGACACAGTTGATCCTCACAGCCAATTGGCCTGGAGGTCAATTTCCTCAATGATACCAACAACAATCAAGACTTAACTACAACAAGGCTGTACACACAGTCCACAAAGGGGTGCACCAAGAGAGTCCACCTCAGGTAAGTGGGGAGGCAGAGCTACTGGGCCATATAGGACAACTACCACACAAAGCTACTCTACCAACTCAGGGAAGCAGTGAAAATCTGGAGACAAAGAAACAGATCACAAATGAAAGAAATGGAGAAAAACAAATGACTGGATATAGAGTTCAAAACCACTCTTATAAGGTTTTTCAAGAATTTCCTAGAAAAGATGGATAAATTTAGCGAGACCCAAGAGGAAATGAAAAAGAATGAACTAGAAATTAAACATACACTGACTGAAATTTAAAAAAAATATTATACAGAGACCTAACAGCAGACCAGAGAAAGGCAAGAATCAAGTCAAAGATTTGAAATACAAAGAAGCAGAAAACACTCAACTGGAAAAGCAAAAAGGAAAAAGAATCCAAAAATGTGAAGATAGTGTAAGGAGCCTCTGGGACAACTTCAAGTGTACCAACATCAGAATGTTGGGGGTGCCAGAAGAAGAGAGAGAGCAAGATACTGAAAACCTATTTGAAGAAATAATGACTAAAAACTTCCCCCATCTGGTGAAAGAAATAGACTGACAAGTCCAGGAAGCACAAAGAACCTCAAACAAAAGGAATCCAAAGAGGAACACACCAAGACACATCATAATTAAAATGCCAAGAGCAAAAGACAAAGAGAGAATATTAAAAGTGGCAAGAGAAAAACAGTTACCTACAAGGGAGCACTCATGCGATTGTCAGCTGATTTCTCAACAGAAACTATGCAGGCCAGACGGGAATGGCAAGAAATATTCAAAGTGATGAATAGCAAGAACCTACAACTAAGATTACTATACCCAGCAAAGCTATCATTCAGAATTGAAGGGCAGATAAAGAGCTTCACAGATAAGAAAAAGCTAAAGGAGTTCATCAACACCAAACCAGCATTATATGAAATGCTGAAAGGTACTCTTTAAGAAGAGGAAGAAGAAGAAAAAGGTAAAGATAAAAATTATGAACAACAACTACATATATATCAACAAGTGAATTAATAATCTAATGAACAGAATCAACTGGTGAATATAATAGAATCAGGGGCATAGAAAGGAAGAAGATTGACAATTCTCATGGGGAAAGAGGTGAGGAGGGTGAGGGAAGAGACTGGACAAAAATCATACACCTATGGATGAATACAATGCAGGGGGGAGGTAAGGGCAGATTGTGGGATGGGACCAGGTAGAGGAAAGCTAGGGGGGGTGTGGAAAGGAGGAACAATTGTAATAATCTGAACAATAAAGATTTATTATTTTTTTAAAAAGACACAAACTATTACCAATTGTAAAGATATTTAGGATTCTAGGGGGAACTCAAGAAGACCGGTTATAATGAGTTCAAGCTGAATGAATGAGCCACCTGAAAATGGCATCTCCTCAGTGAAGTTCAACCCCAACACTTTCCAGTTCCTGCTGCTTTCCTCCTGGGGCACGTCAATATGCCTCTATGATGTACCATTCAACTCCATTTGGTTCAAGTATCAGCATACCAACCAAGGCTGGATTGTGCCTTCTAGATTCCAACACATGCCTGGAATGGAGAATTAGATCATCAATGAAAATGCAGGATTTGAACACTGATCAAGAAAGTCTTCTTAGAACCCATGATACCCCTATCAAATGTGTTGAATCCTGTCCAGAAGTAAATGTGATGGTTATTGGGAGTTGGGATAACACAGTTAAACTGTGGGATCACAAATAAACCAACAAGTACTGGCGAGGATGTGGGAAAAAAGGAACCCTTGTTCACTGCTGGTGGGAATGCAGACTGGTGCAGCCACCATGGAAGACAGTATGACATTTCCTCAAAAAACTAAAAATGGAACTCTTTTTTGACCCAATAGTCCCACTTCCAGGACTATTTCCCAAGAAATCAGAAAGGATATATAAATCCCTATGTTCATAGCAGCACAATTTACAATAGCTAAGATTTGGAAACAACCTAAGTACCCATCAGTAGATGAGTGGATTAAAAAACAACTGTGGTACATCTACACAATAGAATACCACACTGCTATAAAAAAGAAGGAACTTTTACCATTTGCAACAGCACGGATGGAACTGGAGAGCATTATGCTAAGCAAAATAAGCCAGTTGGAGAAAGGTAAATATCACATGATCTCACTAATATGTGGGATATAATGATCAACATTATTTGATGAACAAAAATAGATCCAGAGACAAATGGCAGGGAAGGTGGGAATGTTAGAAAGCAACCAAAGGATTTGTATGCATGCATATTAGCATAACCAATGGACACAAACACTGGGGCAGTGGGGGCTTACCTGGGGTGGGAATGTTTGGGAGGGGTCAATTGGGAGAAAAGTAGACATATATAAAACTTAAGATAATTAAATATATATATATGTATATATATATATATATGTATATATATATGTATATATATATATATGTTACATATATAGTTCTATATATGTCTACTTTATACACACACACGCGTGCGCGCGCGCGCGCACACACACACACACACACACACACACACACATATATATATTTACTTAACTAAAAAAAACTTTAGACAATAAAAAAAATTGTGGGATCACAGATCTTCTTTTTTTATATATATTTTATTGATTTTTTACGGAGAGGAAAGGAGAGAGACAGAAAGTCAGAAACATCGATGAGAGAGAGACATTGATCAGCCACCTCCTGCATGCCCCACAGTGATGTGCCCGCAAGCAAGGTACATGCCCCCAACCGGAATCGAACCTGGGACCCTTCAGTCTGCAAGCCGACGCTCCATCCACTGAGCCAAACTGGTCTCGGCTCACAGATCTTCTTGATGGGACCTTCTGTCAGCCTGAAAAGGTGTACCCTCTCAGTGTCTGGAGTCAGGCTAATTATGGGCACTGAAGACTGAGAGTGTTGGTGTGGACCTACGGAACATGGGCTACATGTAGTATCACTGGGAGTCCAGCCTGAAGTACCAGATGCATGTGAGTATTTCCAAACAAACACGGTTATGTATTGAGCTCTATTGAAGGCCAAGTAGCAGATGAGGACTTAGACCCAAGCCCTGAGGTACAGAAGAAAACATATGCCTTCAGGTGTCACAGACTAAAAGAAACTAATATTGAGCAAATTTACCAAGTCAATGCCATTTCTTTTCACAACATCCACAATTCATTTGCCATAGGTGGTTCTGATGGATTTGTAAATATTTGGGATCCATTTTTTTTAAAGTGACTGTGCTGGTTCCATTGATATCCCACCAGTATTGCAGCACTTGCCTTCAATAATGGTGGAACTACACTTGTGATAGTATCATCATATATGTATGAAATGTATGACATGGAACATCTGGAAGATGGTATCTTCATTCATCAAGTGATAGATGCAAAAACAGAACTTAAGTCTACCTAATTATCTCATGAAAGTGGTTTCTCTATAGGAAACTTTGTTTTCCATTCTACAAATACATGTCTAACCTCCTAGAAATGAATTATAGTCATTGTGGACACGTTACTTAATATGTGGATTTCTCTGTTTTCTGTCTGACACAAAGTCTGTCTGCACCTTTTCGTGCTGAATTTTTGTAGATGAGACATCTTGGTGTCCTTGTGCAGTACTGGGAAGAATTGTTTTGACACCAGCAAACCCAGTTGATTTTTCTGAGAATCTTGAGCTCTTTTTGTAAAATAATCTGAACCTGTTATCCCCTTTTAAAAAGACACTTATAGTGATAAAAAGGTCACTTCCTCAAGACAATATAACAATCTTAAATGTGTAAGTACATATTAACAAGCCCCAAAATACTTGAAGCCAAAACTGACAGAACGGAAACAAGAAATAGACAAAATCACAATAAGTTGGAGAGTTTAACTGTTCTCTCCCAGTAACTGAAAAAACAAGTAAACAGAAAATCATTAAGGATGTAGAAGACTTGAATAGCCCTATCAATCAACTTGACATAACTATCATGAATAGAACACTACACCCAGCATCTACAGAATACACACTCTTCTCAAGCACACATGGAACATTCTCCATGATAGACCATATGCTGGGCTATAAAATGAGTCTCAATAAATTTTAATGGACTGAAATAATAGAAAGCCTGTTTTCTGACCTCAACAGAATTAAATTAGAAAACAATAACAAAAATATGTCAGAAAAATTTTTAATATTTGGAAATTAAATGACACACTTTTTTCTATATTTTATTGATTTTTTTATAGAAAGAAAGGGAAAAGGATAGAGAGTTAGAAACATCAATGAGAGACATTGATCAGCCGCCTCCTGCACACCCCCTACTGGGGATGTGCCTGCAACCAGGATACATGCCCTTGACCGGAATTGAACCTGGGACCCTTCAGTCCACAGGTTGACGCTCTATCCACTGAGCCAAACCAGCTTTGGCTAAATGACACACTTTTAAATAACCTATGGGTCAAATAATAATCAAAAGAAATTTGAAAAGTATTTTTAAATGGAAGAAAATGAAAACAGTGTGTAAAAATTTGTGAGCTGCCACTATAGCAGTACTTATGGGAACATTTTATAGCCCTCAATACCTATATTAGGAAAGAAGAATGGTCTCAGATCAATGATTTCAGCTTCAAATTTAAGAAGCTAGAAAAAGAAGAGTAAATTGAGCCCAAAGTAAGTAAAAAGAAGGAAATAGTAGAAGAAAAACTGCTTAGTACATGGTTTTATTCATTTGTCAAAAGTCTTTGAACACTTTGCACACTCTTCATGGGTGCATTATACTACAGCGTGAGGCAAAAGTAGTTTAGGGTTGTTTGTATGGAGAATAATATAATAATAAATAATAACATAAGAATAAACTCTGTTTTGTGCACTCACAACTGTAAATCTACTTTTGCCCCACCATGTATAGTCTGTATATTATACCCAAAGAATGGACACTTCACAAAGAATGATATACAAATGACCAATAAACATATGAAAAGATGCTCAACATGATTAGTTACCAGTGAAATTCAAATTAAAGCCACCATGAGATACTAGTACACACCACCAGAATAGATTTTTCTTTAAATAAAAATACCAAATAGATACAAAACAATGGGAACTCTCTTCGTTGATTGGAGTATAAAATGGTACAACCATTGTGGAAATCAGTCCAGTAGTTTCTCAGAAAATTAAATATAAGCCAATACTTTGAGCTGGTGATGCCATTTTTATGTATTTATCAGAGAGAAAATATAATATTTTGCAAAAATATTCAGAGAAGACAAACCTTTAATCAGATTTAAAAAAGAGAGAGAGAGAGTGGACCCAAGTAAATAAAACCAGAAAATGAAAGAGGAGAAGTAACAAATGACACTAAAGAAATGCAAAGGATTGTGAAAACATACTATGAACAACTATATGGCAACAAATTGGACAATGTGAATGAAATGGATAAATTCCTAGAAACATACAATTTCCAAAACTGAACCAGGAAGAATCAGAGAATCTGGACAGGTTACAACTAGTGAAATTAAAGCAGTAATAAAAAAATAATAATAAAAATAAAATAAATTTAAAAACTTCCAACAAGAAAATAAGCCCTGAATTAGATGGCCTCACAGGTGAGTTTTACCAAACATTCAAAGAACTAACAGAAAAAAATAAATGGTGGCAGAGTAGACAGACATGTCCCGAGCCTTGTCCTGGAGCAGACAGAGAGAAAAGCTGAGGGTCGCACAGGAAGCGTTGGTTGGCAAGTTAAGGGACAGTTGTAATCCAGGAGAAGGTGGAGGATTGCTGGATGGGGCACTCCTGACTGGGCAGCCCCCACTGCTGCTGAGTTTCCTCCCAGAACCACCAGCTCTGACACAGAGACCACATGCACTATCTTGAAGGGGAAAGTGGATGTTATCAGAAGCCTGAAAAACTACAACTATGGCACCCATCGAACAGCTGCAAACCCCAGAAAACCGGTCCACATTTGGCACAAACACAGATTCAGAGAAGCTCTACACTCCACATGTAAAGGTCAGATTTCGCCTGGGATAAGGTGAGGTCTCCGGTCCCACAGGACAGACAAATTCTTACACTGTGGTAACTGGAGGAACGGGGGAAGTCTGCACCTAGAAAAATCATGGCTGTTGTGACTGGTGTGATCCATGAATGTGGAAGGGAGTCCTCAGAGCTGCTAACAGGGGATCTCTAAAAAGCAACCCATTTTGATCTGATGCAGAAGGACAGCCTGGGAGTTTTAAACATGTACCAGCTGCTTGTACACAAAGGGTAATGGGCACTGTGCAGACTTGGGTGCAGCAACAGAGTTTGAACACTTGTGCTCTATCCTCTTCAGATCCTTGCTTCTGATTGCTAAGCCCAATACATAGGATCACCTAGTTGGGAACACCCTGGGAAACTGCAGGGGAAAGTTGTTTTTCTGGAGCCTGGAGATCACAGCAGGGAGTGACCATCAGAGAGCCAGCTCTGAGTCAGTCCATCCCCACAAACCAGTATTGAGTGCCACAAGGAAAGCAGGATCTAAGCACAAGCTAGAGAGGACCTATAGTCAATCCATAAACACTGTCACCCAGGGGCTGAATCACAAATTCACTCTTGTGTAATCACAAATAAAGGAATAAAGAAATTAAGACACATTGCCTCTTTAAAAATCAGGACTGACTTACAATACTGAGCATCAGTGGAATGCAGGGAACTGCAATACTGTCCTGATTAGGAAACAGGCATGCCAAACAGAACAATAGAGGAAGTGAATGACTTTCACTACTGCACATTCTATTTTTTTTTTAATTTTTAATTTTTTCATTCTATTTTTTACTTAAGAAACTAATTTTTTTCTTTTCCTCACTTGATTTTACCTTTTTAAATTATTACATTTTTATTTTCAATCAGTATTATTACTACTATTATCTTACCTTTTTGTTAAAAAATATCATTTTATTTTCTCTTTATTTTACTTTGGGATTAGTGTTCTACATTCTATTTTCACCTTTCCTTTAGCATCATTATACTCTATCTCTACTCTACTTTTATGCCTAACTTTTCCCCTTTTGTTTCCGTTACTCTTACCCTTTTTATCTTTAAATTTTCCCTATTCTTTCTTTATACCCAGTTAAAATTTCACCCTACTTATATATCTAACTTCCAATCCCCTGCTCCAAGTCCATACACACCTCTCTCTTCTCTGTCTCCACTATGCAAAAATTATTTTTCTCTCTATCCTTTTGTTGTTGTTTGCTTGAATGTTGATTATGCCAATTTTTATGCTTTTTTGTGAGATTGTTTTGCTTGTTCAATTTTTTTTGTTTGCTTTGTTTTTGTTTGTTTATTGCTTTTGTTTCTCCCTTGCCTTGCTTGATATTTTAGTTGTTATTTATAGATTGTATTAATCTCCAGGTACTTGTTGCTGGCATTTGTTGGAAATAGTGGCAGTTCTAATGGAGTTTTACCCCCATATATATAGTTTGTTCCCCTTCTCTTTCTTATTCTCTTTTATCTCTTACTTTTTTTCCTCCTAATTTCATTTTTTTCTTTTTCTTTTCTCTCTTCTTCTTTCTCTCCTATCTCTTAATTTGTCTCTCTCTGGTGGTCTCTTTTACCTGTGGTTATTAATACAGAAAATACATTATCTGTTCAGTGCCTTGTGTGTTGTACCTGATTGTGTTGCATTTTGTGCATTTAAATCAATGCAGGAGAAAAAGAACTACATATCCAGACACCCAGAGAAGAGAGACCATGGGGAGATGAAGAAACAGCTTACATATGAAAGAAAAGCAAGCATCACCAGGAAAGGAAGTAAGTGAAATGGAGGCAAGCAACCTGCCAGAGAAAGAATTAAGAGAAATGGTCATAAAGTGGCTGAAAAGAATGGAAGACAACTTCAACAATATGAATAAGAACCAAGAGGAAATAAAAAAGAAGCAAGAAGAAATGAAAATGACATCACAGCTGTAAAGAACTCAATAGAAAGCATCAAAAGTAGACTAGAAGAAGCAGAGGACTTCAACAGTGATCTTGAATACAAGTAGGAAATAATACCCAAGTAGAGCAGCTTCTAGAAAAAAAAATTAAAAAGCTGGAGGAGAGTCTAAGGAAACATTGGGACAATATGAAACAAAACAACATCCACATATTAGGGAAGCCAGAAGGAGAGTAAACTGAGAAAGAAATAGAAACCCTGTTTGAAGAAATAATGACCGAAAACTTCCCTGATATAGGGAAGAAAAACCCCATACAAATCCAAGAAGCTCACAGAGTCCCAAGCAAAATGAACCCCAAAAGACTGACACCAAGGCACATTATAATTAAATTGGCAAACACCAAAGACAAAGAAATAATCTTAAAAGTGGCCAGAGAGAGACAGAAAGTTACCTACAAAAGAACCCCCATCAGACTAGGATTGATTTCTCAACAGAAACTCATCAGGCCAGAAGAGAATGAAATGAAATGTACAAAGTCATGCAAAGGAAGGGTCTGAATCCAAGAATACTGCACCCAGCAAGGCTATCAATCAAAATTGAAGGTGAAATCAGGAGCTTCACAGACAAAAAAGCACTCAGGGAATTTATTACCACCAAACCACCAATGTAAGAAAAGCTAAAGGGTCTATTGTAAAAAAAAAAAAAAAGAAAGAAAGAAAAGAAAAGAAAAAGAAAGAAAGAAAAGAAAGAAAGAAAGAAAGAAAGAGGAAACGAAGAAGAAACACAGGGGTAAAGAATAAAAATGGCAACAAATAAGTATCTATCAATAATAACTTTAAATATAAATGGATTAAATGCCCCAATCAAAACACATAGGAAAACGAATTAGATAAGAAAACATAACAGATATATCTGCTGTCTACAAGAAACCCACCTTAGAAAAAAAAAAGATGCACACAGACTGAGGGTGAAGGGATGGAAAAAGGTTTTTCAGGTGAATGGAAATGAAAAAAAAAACTGGGGTAGCAATACTTTTATCTGACAAATTAGATCTTCAAGTGAAGGACATAACAAGAGATAAGGAAGGTAACTTCATAATCCTAAAGGGCGAAATACAAGAAGAAATAACTCTGCTAAACATACATGCACCCAATACAGGAGTACCCAAATACATTAAAAAAAAAAAAACTTCTGGAGGATTTCAAGGGAGAGATTCAGAGTAATACAAACATAGTAGCAGACTTTAATACCCCACTTTCACTATTGAACAAATCCTCTAAATAAAAAATCAGTAAAGAAACAATAATCCTAAATTACAAGACAAGATGGAATTAACTGACATCTAGACAATATTTCACCCCAAAGCTACAGAATATACAGTCTTCTCAAGTGCACATGGGTCATTTTCAAAGATAGACGATATGTTGGGTCATAGGCAAAGTCTCTTCAAATTCAAGAGGATAGAAATCATATCAAGCATCTTCTCAGATCACAGTGGCATAAAATTGGAAATCAACTACAATAAAAACAATCCAAAAAAATCAAACACATTGAGAATAAACAGCATGCTATTAAACAATGACTAAGTAACCAGAGAGATTAAGGAAGAAATAAAAAAACATCATGGTAACAATGACAATGAAAACACAACAATCCAAAATCTATGGGACACAGTGAAAGCAGTCTTGAGAGGGAAGTTCATAGCTCTACAATCCTACTGCAAAAAACAACAAGGGTAATAAATTACCTAACCCAAAAACTCAAAGAGTTAGAAAGAAAGCAACAAAAAAGCCAGGTGTAAGCAGAAGGAAGGAAATAGTAAATATCAGAGTGGAGATAAATGACATAGAGACCAAAGAAGCAATACAAAAGATCAACAAAACCAAGAGCTGGTTCTTTGAAAGGATAAACAAGATTTATGAACCTCTAGCTAGGCTCACCAAGAAGCAAAGAGAGAGGATCCAAATAAACAAAATCAGAAATGAAAGAGGTGAAACAAAAACAGACTCCACTAAAATACAAAGGATTGTTAAAAAAAAATACTATGAGCAACTCTATTCCAACAAACTGAACAACCTGGAAAAAAGGGACATATTGCTAGAAAAATATAACCTTCCAAAACTCAATCAGGAAGAACCTAAACATCTCAATAAGCCAATAACTATGGAAGAAATTGGAGCAGTAGTGAAAAAGCTTCCAGCAAACAAAAGCCCGGGGCCAGATAGCTTCACAGGAGAGTTTTACCAAACATTCAAGGAAGAATCAAAACTTATCCTCCTCAGACTATTCCAAAAATTTCAAGAAGGAACACTTCCAAGTTCATTCTATGAAGCCAGCATCACACTAATACCAAAACCAGATAAAGAGAACAACACAATGAAAAAGAATTACAGGCCAATATCCCTCATGAACATAGATGCCAAAATCCTCAACAAAATTCTAGCAAATCGGATCCAGCAGTACATGAGAAAGATCATACACCATGACCAAGTAGGATTTATTGCAGAGATGCAAGGATGATACAATATATGCAAATCAAGAAATGTGATACATCACATAAACAAATTGAGAGATAAAAATCACATAGTCATATCACTTGATGCAGAAAAAGCACTTGACAAAATCCAACACCCTTTCTTGATAAAAACTCTCAACAAGGTAGGAATAGAAGGATCATACCTCAGTATAATAGACCCTATATATGATAAACTCACAGTTAACATCATACTCAATGGGCAAAAACTAAAACTATTTCCCCTAAGAACAGGAACAAGACAGAGAGGCTCACTCTCACCACTCCTGTTTGACATGGTAATGGAAGTATTAGCCATTGTGATTAGACAAGAAGAAGAAATAAAAGGCATCCAAATTGGAAAAGAAGAAGTAAAGCTATCCTTATTTGCAGATGACATGATATTGTATATAAAAAACCCAAAAGACTCCATCAAAAAACTAATAGACTTAATAAATGAATGTAGCAGGATACAAAATTAAGGCCAAGAAATTTATGTCATTTCTTTACACAATAGTGATACCTAGGAATAAACTTAACTAAGGAGGTAAAAGACCTATATGCAGAAAACTATAAGACATGAAAACAGAAATAGAGGAAGACGTAAATAGATGGAAGAATATACCATGTTCATGGATTGGAAAAATCAACATAATTAAAATGTCCAGACTCCCCAAAGCAATCTATAGATTCAATGCACCCCCTATTAAAATACCAATGGCATATTTCACAGACCTAGAAAGAACTTGCCAAAAATTCATCTAGAATAGAAAAAGACCCTGAATAGCTGCAGCAATCCTGAGAAAGAAGAATAAGGTAGATGGGATCTCAATAACAGATTTCAAGTTGTATTACAAAGCCACTGTTCTCAAAACAGCCTGGTACTGGCACAAGAACAGACATATAGACCAATGGAATAGAATAGAGAATCCAGATATAGACCCAAACCATTGTGCTCAATTAATATTTGACAAAGGAGGCATGAACATACAATGCAGTCAAGACAGTCTCTTCAATAAGTGGTGTTGGGAAAATAGGACAGACACATGCAAAAAAATGAAACTAGACCACCAACTCACACCATGCACAAAAATAAACTCAAAACGGATACAGGACTTAAACATAAGACGAAAAACTATAAAAATACAAAAGGAATCCATAGGCAGCATAATCTCAGACATATGCTGAAGGAAGCCCACTGTATGGGGGAACACATTTGCAAATGTTATCACTGATAAAGGTTTAATCTCCAACATCTACAGCCAACTTATACAACTTAGTAAAAGGAAGATAAATGATCCAAGAAAAAAAAAATGGGCAATGGACCTAAATAGAATCTTTTTGAAAGAAGACAGAAGGAAGGCCAAGAAATAACATGAAAACATGCTAAAGTCACTAACTATCAAAAATACAGTGTGATACCATCTCACACCTGTCAGAATGGCTATCATCCACAAATCAACAAACAATAAGTGTTGGCAAGGATGCAGAGAAAAAGGAACCCTCATGTACTGCTGGTGGGAATGCAGTCTGGTGCAGCCACTGTGGAGAACAGTATAGTTTCCTCAAAAAACTAAAAATGATATGTATACATGTAACACAATAAAAAGAATGGAACTCCCATTTGACCCAGTAATCCCACTCATATGAATATATCCTAAGAAACTAGAAACACCAATCAGAAAGGATATATGCACCCCTATGTTCATAGAAGCACAATTTACAATGGCTAAGATTTGGAAACAGCCTAGGTGCCCATTAGCAGATGACTGGATCAGAAAACTATGGTACATCTA
The DNA here is from genome assembly GCA_011751065.1 of Lasiurus cinereus. Lineage (NCBI taxonomy): Eukaryota > Metazoa > Chordata > Mammalia > Chiroptera > Vespertilionidae > Lasiurus > Lasiurus cinereus. Next base: position 21,139,077 of record JAAGEH010000015.1, on the reverse strand, counting down.
CACAATGGAATACTATGCTGCCATAAAAAAATAAGGAATTCTTAGCATTTGCAGCAACATGGATGGGACTGGAGAGCATTATACTAAGTGAAACAAGCCAGTCAATGAAAGAAAAATACCACATGATCTCCCTCATTTATGGATAATAAAGAACATTATAAACTGATGAACAAAAAGATAGATACATAGGCAGTAACACATCAAATAGACTGTCAAATTAGGAAGGTTAGGGAGAGGTGGAGTAGATAATAGATCAACCAAAGGACATGTATGCATGCATAGAAGCATAACCAATGGACGCAACACACTGTGGGGGGGGAGGGCATATATGGGAGTAGAGTAGGGGAAGCAATGGGAAGATATGTACACATGTAATACATTAATAAAAAATGGGGGTGGGGGGGAACAAAACCAAAAACAAAAAAGAACTAACAGCTCTCCTTCCAAAATATTCCAAAAATTAAAGAGAAGGAAGGTCCCAAGCTATTTTAGGAGGGCAGCATTATCCTAATTCCAAAATCAGATAAGAGGCAAAGAAGCAATAAACAGACTGTCATGCTACAGTGGGAAGGCAGGGGAAGTTGGGGAGGAGGAGCCTATAGGAGATCAATGGAAGGACTTGTGTGCATGTGTGTGTAGGCATAGCCAGTGGATACAGGGCAATGGGGAAGGCTGGGGGAGGGGGGACAGATGAGGGCATGTACTGGGGAGTAGGGAGAGCAATAGGGGGAAAATAATAATTAATTAATTAATTAATTAATTAAAATAAAATACACTGGTGGTGGGGAAAAAAAAACACAACCAAAAAGAAGAAAAATTATAGGCCAATATCCCTGATGAACATAGATGCTAAAATCCTCAACAAAATATTAGGAAACCAGATCCAACAATACATTAAAAATGTCATACACCATGATCAAATGGGATTTATTCTGAGGATGTAAGGTTGCTATAATATCCACAGATCAATAAATGTGATACACCACATAAACAAAATGAAGGATAAAAACCACGATTGTGAGAATATCAGTAGATGCAAGAAAAAACATTTTGTTAAATCCAGCACCCATTTATGAAAAAACTGTCAGCAAAGTGGGAATAGAAGGAATATACCTCAATGTAACAAAGGCCATATATATGACTAAACCACAGCCAACATCATACTCAATGGGCAAAACCTGCAAGTGTTTCCCTTAAGATCAGGAATAAGACAGGGAGACCGAGTTCAATGAGGTGGAGAAAAATTACTAACAATTTAAAAAAAACATATACCTCAGATTCCCAGTGCCCACTCCAGGAAAAAAAAAAAAACACGTGTTTTTTTTTCTGCCTGGACATTCTGAGAAACCCTTATTTGATGGTTGTCAATTACCTACAATATCATACCCCAGCCCTTTAGGTTGGCATTCAATGCACTTCCTAACTCAGTCCTGACTTATCCCTTCATCCTCAGCTCCTGCCACTTTCTTCCCCACACTATGCTGCAGACACACTGGACTTTGAACCAATCCAAATCACTCCCCTTTGCAGTCTGGTATCTCTACATATTAGGTTTCTCCTACTTGAAATGTCCTTCTACAGCTGCACCTTCTCCATCCAAGAAATTCCTATATATCTTTCAGGGTCTATCTTTGTCTCTAGAGTTGGATGATCCCTCCTCAGTACCCCTATGAATCTCTGGATATACTTTTTATGACTATGACACTTGTCAGCAGTGAACTGTTGGTACCTGTCCTGGAGTTTTCTACCCTACCAAATTGTAGATTCCTCCAGGACAGGGACCATACCTTCTTCAACCAGCACCTAACACAATGCCTGGTACATAATAGGCTCTCAATGCAAGCTGTTGAATGTAAGACTGAATCAATGTGTAAATAAGTTAATGTTTCCCTTTTTGGCTCTTTAATGGGACCCTTAGTTGGACAATGGCTTCACCGCAAAGCAAGAAATTTTAAGAGCCGTCCCAGCCCAGAGAGGAGGTATATTTGGCCAAGGGTCTACTTTAGCCCCTCAGATTATGTTGCTGATGTATTTCAGTTTATCCAGGACATGTGTTTGTGATATGGTCAAGGCTGGGCCTCAGTCTATGGCCAGTGTTAGGTGTTAGATACCCATTGTCATCACCATCATCACCACTATCCTTTAGTGGGCACTTATTATGTGCCAGGGACTGGTATAAATACTTTTGTAGATTACCTATTCAGTCTGCACAATAATCCTATGAGGAAGGTGCTATTGGGTTGAACCAATATGAAATTGGCAATATTTAACCTTTCTTAACTAACAAAATAGCATTTTCATTTGGTTCAACCTCATATTGCCATCACTTTTTTTAGAGCTGAGGAGCCTGAGGTTCAAGGAGGTGGAGTCCCTCGCATAAGACAGATTATCTAGCTCTAGCCAGTTTAGCTCATGGGTAGAGCATCAGCCTGTGGACCAACGGGTCCCAGGTTTGATTCTGGTCAAGGGTACATATCTCAGCTGCAGGCTCCTCCCTAATTCAGGCCCTGATCAGGGCGCATGCAGGAGGCAACCAATCGATGTGTTCCTCTCACATTGATATTTCTCTCTGTCTTTCCCTCTCTCTTCCACTCTCTCTAAAAATCAATGGAAAAATACCTTTGGGTGAGGATTAAATAAAAAAAAAAGATTGATCATCTAGTGAGTGGCTGAGCCCAGATTTGAATGCTTATTCATCCAACTCCAGAGCCCAAGCTATTTCCTTCACACTGTCCAGCTTCCATCAGCTGTGAAATTCCTGCTATAACCACTCCACAGAGGCTAAGAGTCAGACAGGGGTGCTCCTGGCTAGGGTTTCAAATATCTTTGCAGGCAGGGTATGCACTGGGTTAGCCTGTGAATGTTAGCCTTTTACTGGTCATGTTTCCAGTGTCTCTTCATTCTCTCTCTCCTCCAGAATCCACCTCCCCCGCTCTCCCCCTACACACACACACAGAAGAGAAGAGCCAAGCAGCTGACACATACCACATTACAGTTGCCTTGACATTATTCATATAGGTTCAGCAGCTCTAGAGTTTTGCTCTAGCCTCGGACCTGCTCTTAGTTGGCATCCAGAAGGGCTGCTACATTCTCTCCTGCATTGTGGAGATGGCTGAACTGAGGGATCTTGCCCTGGGAAAAGAGCCATTAGTGGTTGGCAGAAGTCAAAGGCAATGCCTGGCACCTGAAAGGTGAGGATGTCCTTCCAGGTGGGTGTTTGGGTTTGGGGGAGAACCAGCAGCAGGTAGTGCAGACCTCAACACCATCAACATCTCCACTGCCCATTTACTAAGCCCTACAAGCTACGTGCAGGGATAATAGGCCTGGCAATGTTGGAGGCTAGGAAGGGAGGAGACATGGTACAGAATGCAATGATTCCCTAGGAGAGACTCACAGTGACACCAGTTCATAGGATGATGGCAATGATGAAGCATTGGATTGGGGTTGGCAACACAAAGAAAGTAGGAAAATGCAGTCTTGGGTAAAGACTTAGACATCATGTGGGCTTGAAAGGACTGGCAGGAAATTGAAGGGAGAAGCTAGAAGCTCAGGCAAACCACCGCGCCCCCCCGCATGATGTACCACCTTGAGATGTGGGCTGCAGGGGGGAGAGTTTAGCTGGCTGGGGAGCAGTGTGGGGCTATAGGCTCTGGGTCACAGAAGAGAGGAAACAGGAACCGCTTCTTCTAAGAGCCCTAGAAACCTCTGGCCTTTCCTGCCATAGCTGGAAAGAGAAGCAGGCAGCTCCCAGAATCTTAATAAAAGACAGCTCAAAGGCTTGTCTTCCTGTTTCCTTTTTATTGAGGAGGGTCACCTGAGATGCCTCTGGGCTGAAAGTTAGGAGCTGGCTGCTAGTCCCATCCCTGCTTCCTGGAGCCTTTCCCTTTCGGAGCCTGTACAGATGATGAGGCAGGACAGGTAGAGTGAAATTATGGTTTTCAAACGTTTTTCAGTTTGAAGCACTTTCTTTAAACAAAATCTGATGTAGCAGCTCAACATGTAAGACAGATGAAAATAGAGCAGCTCCAGCCCCACTCTGCTCCTTAGAAGTTTCTTCCCCCAAAATGACTGGGGCAGCTTTGATCCCCCTTTACAGAACACTGGGTTAGAGCAGTGGGTTGCAAACTTGACTGTGTATCAGCATTCCCTGGAGGGTTTGTTAAAACAGATTGTTGAGCCACACCCCTGAGTTTCTCATTGGGTACATATAGGATAGGGCCCAGAATTTGCATTTCAAACAAGTTCCTGGGAAATGCTTGTTGGGGACTACACTTTGAGAATTCCTGGGTTATGTTATACCTATGGACGTTTCTATAATTCATGTCCAGTCACTCAATATTTCCATTAATCTGCCTCAGATATGTTATCTAAGATATTCAAATAATGGGAGGGCAGCTGGCATTATTCCTGGCACACAGTAGGCACTCACTCAAAGCTGGTGATATCTAATTATAAATGCCCTGACTGTAAGTCTCTTTAGGTGTAAAGCCATGCTAGTAACTAGTCAAGGGATTGACAGAGGCATAAGCCTTTCTTTTAATGAGTTTACAATATGCCATGGCCTCTCCACCCCCCAGGAAATCACACCCCCACTAATTCCACCAATAAAGGTTATTCCATGTTAAGCATTAATTCTTTCCAGACATTCCCCTTTTTCCTGGTCAATTCCTTTTGGTCTCTGACCCCTCAGTGTTTCTCAGATGCTTTCCCCATGTGTAGGGAACAAATCCCCATGTGTAGCCCATGACTTTACTTGTATCATTCTCACCAGCATCTCTCACAGCTTCTAACCCAGTACCTGGCACAGAGTGAGCCCTTGAATACAAGTTTGCTGAATAGAATAAAGAAAGCATGATAGTCCCAGTTCATCTAGCCTATGCAAGTCGCCAACCCACCTATCCTGGCTCAAAGACCCCAACCCAACCCTCTGGTCAAGACTGCTTCCTTGGGGGTTTGTGAGCTGGCTTCAGGAATGTATGGAGCCTTCCATTCCCCCACATCCTCCTTTTTGGCCTTGCTACTTTCTTAAATAAATTGGCACTGACCCTGGTGACAGACTTGATCATTTCCCTTTGCTTCGTAATTGTATTAAGTGACTGCAAAAGGCCTGTTCCTGACTAGTCAGCACATTCCTCAGGACTGTGAGTGGGAGCCCATCTGCTCTGGGAGTGCTTCCTTTCCTTTACTGTGCTATTTTGGTTTCAACTTCCTATTTGGACAGGAGCATCTTCCAGCCAGTGGGGAAAGGGAGAGGGTGGAGAGGAGGGCCACAGTTTTTCTTCATTTCTCACTCATCTCTCTGGTCTCTCTGGAAATATATCACAATAATCAGATTATGTGCCATGCACCCCTCTAAGCTCTCTATAAATGTTCATGAACTTAATCTTTATAACACTCCTCTGAGGAAGGTGCAAATATTACCTACATGGCAAAATAGGTGCAGAGAGATGAAATGACTTGCCAAAAGTCACACAAATGTGATAGAACTGGGATAGAATCCAGGCAGGTCTGGCTCTGGAAGCTAAGTTCTTTCCTACTGGCTCTACCACTTTTCAGGGATTGGATTCCTGAGGCTCTAAATCTGGACCCATTGGGTATTTGAGGCCATGACCTCTTTCCCCCGTCACTGTCTGTCAGCAGAATCTAAAGTCACTTGCATTAAAAGTGAAAGAGTTGCTCTCTACACCCCTCCTCTGACATTTGTCTCTGGATCCATTCTTGTTCATCAAATTATCTATGCATGTATATTAGCATAACCAATGAACACAGACACTGGGGTGGTGAGCTTGCCTGGAGTGGGAATGGCTGAGAGAGGGGGGTCAATTAAGGGAAAAAGGAGACATATGTAAAACTTTAGACAGTAAATACATACATACATAATAAAAAATAAAAGAGTGTTCCCCATCCCTTACCAATCACCCACTCATTTAATATTTGAACTCCCAGGTCCTAGGCAGGCAGGAGAATGTAGACTGTACCCTAGAGTGAGTTTCAAGGGGCTGATGTAATAATAATGCAAAACAGCTGCTGGGAATTGAGTACTCACTGTATGCTCTTCTCTTAATGCACTGCTTCATTTAATCACAGGAACTCTCAAGTACATTGCAAGGAGGAACCTAGGCTCAAAGAGCTCTCAGCCAACCACAGGCCTAGCAGTTGTGTACTTCATTGCTATACTAGATGTTAATAGCAAGGTAGCCTTCATTGGATGTCAGATGCTGTCTAAACAGTATCCTGTATTGATTCATTCAACCACACTAACCCCATGAAGTAGGTACTATTAATAGCCCTATATCCTTATTTCACAGATTAAGAAGCTGAGATATGGAGAGATCAAAGTAACTTGCCCAAGTTCACACAGCCAAAAAGCAGTAGATCTGGGATTTGAACACAGACTGTTGACTTAGACTGGTAAGTTCCCTTGTGTATGCTCTTATCCACTGTACTGTTACCTCTTGGCATTGAGGCCACCTCAAGGCCCTTGAGGTGCCATGTTACCATAAACCCCTCTACCGCTTCTTCTCTATATCTCCCTGCCTATTCCAAGTGGACTTCCCAGTAACCATAACTGAAGCCTCTAGAGTCAGACAATCCTGGGTTCAAATTAAAACTCTGCAACTCACTAGCCATGTGACCTCTGTTTGTCTCTGTGCTTCAATTTCCTGATCTATAAAGTGGAGATAGTAATGGCAATTATTGAGGCACAGAAAAACAGAGGTTGGGTGTGAGCATTTAGATCAAGCAGGACACATTCCGTCATCACTAGCACCACCTCCTCTTCTCCAAACCAACCACAGCATCCTGCAGGGGGAAATGGGGCTTCACGCCCTTGCACTTAACAGTCTTGCCCTCCGTGTCTGTCTTTTCCTGTCCCAAATGAAAGGCAGTCTTCAGTTACAGACTCCCTAGGCTTTTCAAAACTTGGTGATTACAATTCCTCCCAAGAGATCAGAGAAGCCCATTTCCCTAGCATTCTAAGCAGGAATTCTATTGTCATTCTGTAACTCAAACATGGCCAAGGTGGCCCAGCCCATCTCCTTTCCTCCCCACCCTTAGTATAAGCAGAGATGATAAAGCTTCACTGAAACATCTTTGGCAACATCCCATTACCAGAGTCTCCCAGAGAGAAATTCACAGCAAATAATCCATTTCAAATAGTACTTTTTTGGAACCCGAGAATTCCTTGCTACATTGGTGACTGTAAATGTGAGCCTTTTCTTCTTGCCTCCTTTACTGAAAGTGTTTAAGTACTGGGAAGGAAATATTCAGTCTCTTTCCCTACCTTCCTAAATGTCTTTGTCTCATAATTCCAGTCTCCTCTAGTTGTTGTGTCTTGTGACTTAAGCTCAGAAGGGAAGAGCATAGTGCTACTTATAAGTAGGCAGTCAGGATTAGAAAAGGAAGGCCCTTCCCTTAGTTCTTCATCCACAGGTTGAGCCTAATCCTACTCACTGACTACCCTTAATTTTGTTCATAGGCTGAGTATAAAAATATAGAATGAGGTAACTCAAACTTAGAGAAGTAAAGTACTTGGACTGCATCATACAAAACCAATTTTTCATCACAGCCATCTACTGACCATAAACTTCAACCCAGGTTGAACAAGACAACAAGCATGGGAGAATCCAAGATGGTGGCATAGGTAAACACCTACACTGCTCCTTGCACAACAATTTCAAAACTACAACTAAAAGACAGAATGGACATCATCCAGAACCACGGGAAAGCTGGCTGAGTGGAAATTCTACAACTGGAAGGAAAAAGAGGGGCTGACGGAGACCCAGAGGAGCTGCAAAAAGCTGAGGTACGGAGACACGCACGTGGAGAGAGTGGGTGCCAGAGTACCTGGCTGGCTTTCTCTGGTGGGAGGGAGACAGAAACTCCCAACTGCATTGAGCCCCTTATCCTATGGCACTAAACCCCATGCCAAAACTCATACAGGGGGAGTTTGGACTGTGAAAAGGAAAATTTAGGGCAGAAGTCAGGTGATGCGCACAGCACTGCACGCAGAAGACTGACTGCTGATTGTGCACCTGGCTCTCAAGAGTGGGCGGGAGACAGAGCCTCCCAACTGCGCCACTTCTAACTCCACTAAACCCTAATTTTGAGTGAAACTCTGGGGACCCAGATTCATATGGTCCCGGAGCACAGGGGAGCCAGAAAAGCAATGGTTTAGAGGCACTCCATGAGCACACAAGCACAGGAACCACTCCAGGGATTACCCAGTCATGTGAGACCCAGGGGCCATGGAGGGCAGGGCCGACTGGAAGGCAAGGCAGTCCATTAAGCCCTGAGACTTTACCCATCCCAAGCTCAATAGAGAGGCTTCTGCAGTTTTGCAAGTCTTGTATCATAAGACTGAATCCAACACAGAAGTTCTCCCATCATAGCGAAAATGCCAAGACAAAGGAAGAGATCACAAACAAAAGAAATGGAGGAAAACAAATGACTAGATATAGAGTTCAAAACCACAGTTATAAGGTTTTTCAAGAATATACTAGAAAAGATGGATAAATTTAGCGAGACCCAAGAGGAGATGAAAAAGGACCAACTAGAGATGGAAAAGGACCAACTAGAAATTAAACATACACTGACTGAAATAAAAAATATTATACAGAGACCTAACAGCAGACTAGAGGGAGGCAAGAATCAAGTAAAAAAATTGAAATATAAAGCAGAAAACACTCAACTGGAAAAGCAAGAAGAAGAAAGAATCCAAAAATGGGAAGATAATGTAAGGAGCCTCTGGGACAGCTTCAAGCGTACCAACATCAGAATTGTGGGGGTGCCAGAAGAAGAGAGAGAACAAGATACTAAAGAAATAGTGACTGAAAACTTCCCACATCTGGTGAAAGAAATAGACTTACAAGTCCAGGAAGCACAAAGAACCCCAAACAAAAGGAATCCAAAGAGGAACACACCAAGACACATCATAATTAAAATACCAAGAGCAAAAGACAAAGAGAATATTAAAAGCAGCAAGAGAAAAACAGTTAATTACCTACTAGGGAGCACCCATACAATTGTCAGCTGATTTATCAACAGAAACTATGCAGGCCAGATGGGAGTGGCAAGAAATATTCAACATGATGAATAGCAAGAACCTACAACCAAGAATAATCTATCCAGCAAAGCTATCATTCAGAATTGAAGGGCAGATAAAGAGCTTCACAGATAAGAAAAAGCTAAAGGAGTTCATCAACTCCAAACCAGTATTATATGAAATTCTGAAAGGTACTCTTTTAGAAGAGGAAGAAGAAAAAGGTAAAAGATAAAAAATTATGAACAACAAATACATATCTATCAACAAGTGAATCTAAAAATTAAGTGAATTAAAAATTTGATCAACAGAATAAACTGATGGATATAATAGAATCAGGAGCACAGAAAGGGAGTGGACTTATAATTCTCAGGGGGAAAGTGGTGAGGGGAGTGCAGGGAGAGACTGGACAAAAATCATACACCTATGGATGAGGTCAATGGGTGGAAGGTAAGGGTAGAAGGAGGGGTGGGAGCCGGGTGGAGGGGAGCTATGGAAAGGAAAAAAGAGAAACAAATGTAATAATCTGAATAATAAAGATTTAATTTTTTAAAAAAAGACAAGCATATGGATGCATCAGTGCAAAAAGATCTCTATTGCTAGAGCTCCAGTTGAAGGATGAGGTACCACATCTTTGTCTCTGAGGGAGAGTCCGCTGTTCCATTCTTCTGGAAGTGCTGCTGGGGCTGTTAAAAGGAATTCTTAGGATATATTCTTAGAAGTGGGATCACTGAGTCAAATGGCAGTTCCATATTTAATTTTTTAAGGAAAGTCCATATTGTTTTCCACAATGGCTGCACCAGTCTGAAGCACCAATCAGAAAGAATATACACCCCTATGTTCATAGCAGCACAATTTACAATAGCTAAAATCTGGAAACAATCCAAATGTCTATCAACAGATGAGTGTATTTAAAAAGATGTGGTACATTTATACCATGGAACTAGAGGCCTGGTGCATGAAATTTGTGCATGGAGCGGGGCGGGGGGGGGGGGGGTGCGGGGGAGTCCCTCAGCCCAACCTGCCCCCTCTCACATACTGGGAGCCCTCAGGGGAGCGGGACTAAGCTGCGCTCTGACCTCCCTTTGTGGGAGGTGACTGGGCTGATCAGGGAAAGGCACCAGCCCCATCACCCTGCTGCTGCAGCCACTGCCAGTCACCACAGCCACCAAGGTGTTTTTATCAACATGGACTGCAGTCCCTTCACCATGACAACTGTCTTCAGGCATTTTCAAATGTGTCTTTCATAGGATATGATATTTCTTTCTTTCTCTTTTTTTTATCCTCACCTGAGGATATGTTTCCATTGATTTTTAGAGAATGTGGAAGAAAAAGGGAAAGACAGAGAGAAACATCAATGTAAGAGGAACACTTTGATTGGTTGCCTCCTGCATGAGCCCTGATCTGGGCCCCAGCCAGGAAGGAGCCTACAACCCAGGTACATGCCCTTGATCAGAATTGAACCTGGACTCTGGGATTGGCAAGCCTAGGCATTATCTACTGAGCCAAATCAGTTAGGGCAGAATATGACATTTCTTAGCCCTCTAGCAGCGGACCTTCATTTTTTTTTCTCCAGGAGTATGGTGGAAAAGCCCTAGATCACCTTTTTGGATTCTTATACCCAAGTTACTAAGAATATTAGCAGTGACATACAGGGAGCTTAGCCAATGAGCTGTAAGAAAAAGTGTTTCCTCTGTAGTTCACACTTATTACCTCTGATCTTCGGCTCCACCCCTGCCAAGGCCTAAAGCCTCTGGGCTTGGGCAGGGGCCACCCAGCTCCCTCTGATTGCCGGCTCCACCCTGCTCAGTCCCCAAGCCTCTGGCCAAAGTGTGGGGCTGGAGCAGGGGCCCCCCAGCTCCCTCCGATCACTGGCTTCATCCCTGCCAAGGCCTAAAACCTAGGACCCTGGGCAGGGCCCCCAAGCTCCCTCCAATCACCCCTTCTGCCCCTACCCAGGACCAAAGTTTCAGGGCCTGGGCAGGAGACCCCCCAGCTCCCTCCAATAGCTCCCTCCACCCCTGCCTGGGACCAAAGCCTTGGGTCTTGGGCAGGGGCCCCCCAGCTCCCTCTGATCATGGATTCTGCCCCTGCCCAGGAGTGCCCTGGCTCAGGCCCTTCCCAGGTTGCTCAGGACCACTCAGGGCCTACTTCAAGTGCTGAGAAATTCCCAGGACCCAGGCTGCGGAGTGGCCTATATATGCAAATTAACCTCCATCTTTATTTGGTTAATTTGTATACTCTGATTGGCTGGGGGCATAACAGAGTTATGGTCAATTTACATGTTTGCCTGTTATTAAGTATGTACTATATAGCAGTAAAAAAATAGAGATCTCTTACCCTTTGAGACAGCATGGAGGGACCTGGAGAGTATAATTCTAAGTGAAATAAGTCAGTCAGAGAAAGACAAGTATCACATGATCTCACTCAAAAGTGGAATCTAATTAACAAAATAAACTGATGAACATAGTGAATCCAGAATCATGGAAGCATGGGAGAGAGTGGAGAATCTCAGAGGGAAGGCAGGGAAGAGTGTGTGGTGATCAACCAAAGAACTTGTATGCAATATGCATAACCCATGGACACAGACAATAGGGTGGTGAAGGCCTGGAGTGGGGCAGGGTCAAGATGGAGGGGGTCAGTGGGGGGAAATAGGAGGGTATATCTAGTACTTTCAACAATAAAGTTTTTTTTAAAGGCATTCTTGCCTAGGGAGAGTGATGAAAGGAATCAATAAATTGCCGTTGAATGCAGTCCAACCTCACTTAGCCTTACTTTGCCTATTCTGGGTAGAAAGAATCTTCTGCATAAAAATGGGCTCCTTGTGCTGAGTTTCCATACTTTAAGGCAGCAAATGTCAAATTTAAGGTAGCCCTTCAAATTAGTAAACCACTTGTATTGAAAGTTACTTGTAACCTAACTGGTTTGGCTCAGTTGATAGAGCGTCAACCTGCGGACTGAAAGGTCCCAGGTTCGATTCCAGTAAAGGGTACGTACCTTGGTTGCTGGCATATACCCAGTAGGAGGTGTGCAGGAGGCTGCTGATTGATGTTTCTCTCTCATTGATGTTTCTAACTATCTCTCTCCCTTCCTCTCTGTAAAAAATCAATAAAATATATTTTTAAAAAAGGAAGTTACTTGTAAAGAAATAAAGTTTTGCCGAAACCGGTGTGGCTCAGTGGATGGAGCGTCAGCCTGCGGACTAAAAGGTCCCAGGTTAGATTCCGGTCAAGGACATGTATCCTAGTTGTGGGCACATCCCCGGTGGGGGGTGTGCAGGAGGCAGTTGATCAATGTCTCTCTCATCGATGTTTCTAGTTCTCTATCCCTCTCCCTTCCTCTTTGTAAAACATGAATAAAATATATTTTTTTAAAAAGAAATAAAGTTTTATTGTTTTGAATAATTCATAGTAACACCTAGTAGACTAACAAATTGTAACTTAATCAAGGTCTTAGGAGACTTGACTTAATGAAATGAAAAGAATCCCCAACATCAATCATTTGTATACAAATGGTGCTGCCAAAGGAATGACATTTGCTGCCTTAAAGTATGGAAACTCAGCACAAGGAGCCCATTTTTATGCAGAAGATTCTTTCTACCCAGAATAGGCAAAGTAAGGCCAGATAGGATCCTCCATAGCCATTTGGTATTCATGGAGTGTCTTTTCGTGAAGTTTTACTGTAAAAGGAAACAATTGAAGTGACCTGAGAAATAGCAGGTGCAATTCTCCCACTGATAGAATGAAAGATGGTTTTGGAATACTGTAATTTCCTTTTATTTATTTTTCCTAAGGAGACATTGGGGGAAAATGTAACCAACACAAGTCAAGTACCTCAGTGCTTTATCAAAACCCGGAACAAACATTAAGAAGAAAAAAATCTGAAGGTCGAGGAAGGGAAATAAACAAGAGTAAGTAAAGCATGAATCATTCATTACCACCTGATGACTCCTTAAAAATAAACAATAAAATGTGGAAGGAAATAGAGTCCTTGTCACAGTTTGACATTTTTCTAGAAGACCTGGCACAGACTCTTTGTCCTTTTATTTCATAGAAGAAACTGACCTTTGGCTTCTGACTTGTATTGCCTTTTCCTCAAGCCTTCACAAAGTATAGAATTAGATGATGATGATAACCTGCACCAGATCCCACTTCTGTCCTAGACACGGAATAGAAACCGAGAAATGCATTTTATTTGCATAGATTTCACTACTTACATCTTGTTTCCCAAACACTTTGAGGTGGCTTACAACAATAAAATAATAATAAAATAGAAACAGAGAGCCAGCCAGGGATGATATCAATAGAAGTTTTAAAAATCCAGTGCAAAAAAAAAATCCCCTCAAAGGCCATATGGAGTTAATTACAGGGGTTTAAAAGAACAGAATTAAGATTCAAACAAGCTCAGATCAATGGACCATCTCTTAAAAGAGGACAGTCTTCTCAGATAGATCTTCCTAGAAGTGTGATTTTTGAGCTCAATATCTAACTTCTCTGAGCCTCCGTTTCCTCATCTGGATGATGAGTCTAATAAATATTATCTATTTTGTATAGAATGTTATAAGGATTCAATGAGATGATTCTATGAACCACTGAGCCCTTCTGTCTCACAGAAGACACATGTTTATAAATGGTAGATATGAGAACCAATATGAAGACAGCCTCACATTGTGCAATACAAACATTTTCCCATGATGGGTTCTCATTTGATTCTCACACCTGCCAGGACCTGTGCTCAAGAACACAGAGAAGAAAGAACAAAAAATGGAAGCGGGGTGGGGGGGTTCTTTAGAGAAAGCTTTCTGAAGAAAGTGGCACTCTTCTGAAGATTGGATCTTCTGAAGGTCATGTAGGATTGGCAGACATACAACAGATGAGGAATGAGATGGCAGTAAGAAGACCCTCCCTACTAGAGCAGAGGGACAAGTAGGAAATAAGAGTAAGGAGGGAAGGGTAGAGCAGGATCCACTCATGGAATTGCTTGACTCTGGCCAGACTGGGAAGGAATTTGGACTCCATTTGACAGGAAATGGGGAGTCATTGAAGGATTTTGAACAGGTTGAGCAAGGGAAGGATGTGACATGTTAAAAGGGATGTTTTCAAAGGTGGAGTCTGTCTGCTGCTGTCTGCTATGTGCAGGCTGGAATGGGGGTGGGGAATTAGGAGGAGGCATAGACTGTCAGGCCAGCTGCAGTGACCAAGGAAGAAACAGATGGTGAGAGCTCAAGCTAAGTAAATGGGAATGGAGAAGATGGGGGATTCCCAATTCTAGTTAGAGGCACCTGAGAGGGAATTATTTGAAATCAACATACTTCCCCTCTAGACTCAAAATCCCATGAAGGTATAGAGTGTGCATTCCTTATTTATCATTGAACCCCCAGGATCTGACATAATGTTTGGCATATAGTAGGTGCTTAGCAAGTGTTGAATGAATGAATGAATTTTGTGCATGCCTCCATGCAGACAGACACTCAATAAGAGTAAGAATGGTCAACAATAAGAAATAGTAAAGGAAAATAAAATAAAGGATCATCCAAAAGGTCCCATTATTTTAATTGATTCTTTTACTGACCCTGGACCCAGTCTGACAATCTGTGTAGGATGGTAACCCAGGAGAGAGTTAGAGCAGGTTGATAAAGAAGCCACCTAAAGCAGAACATATGAGTGTTCTGTAGGAAGCACACCAACCACACATCCCCCAAACAGTTCACATAATATAGGAACATCAAGCAGGTATATTATGGATGAGAGGAGATATTTTTAATGGGGGTATTTACCTCACAAAATAATTAGCTGAGAATCTATATAAAGTAGCAAACTTCCTTACTATTACACTTAACTCAAGACCAGAATATAACTTACTGGTCTTTCCATCCAAGACACTATTGATTAATAATAGCTCTGACATGTGAGTCTAGAAACCTAACCCTTGGTCTAGGGGGGAATAGCAGAATGTAATGGTTAATAGAACAGACACTGGAGTCAGGTTTCCTGGATTTACATCCTGGCTGCACCTTGGGGAAATGGCTTAGCTTTTCTGAGCTGCAGTTTCCTCATCTATAAATTTATGATAATAAAACATCCAATTCTTCCTGATAAAGTATTGTGAAGGTCATCTGAGGTAATGTATGCAATTTGTTCAGCAGTTCCTATAGGGTCTCAGGCAGTGTTGACTTTTCCTTTAAATCTTAACTATATGACCTTAAGCAAGTCATTTCCCTTCTCTGGGCTTTGATTTCCTCATGAACCTGAGGCTTCTTTCAGCCATACCTTAGGGATATGGTCTCTACTTGTACTATGAATTCATCATTGAACACACACAATGGTATCTCTATCCTCTCCCTCTAGGGTCCCCAGGTGATAACTCTGCCCTGACAGGGATCATTGGGACTTTGAGAAATGTGAGAAGGCCAAATACACACAATACTAGGATAAATGCATTTTCCTTAATATACTTTATAAACATCCCAACTCACACAGCTTCCACCCTTAAGTTCTAGTCCTTTGGACCCTCACAAGCTGCCCTACTTCCTCAACTATGTTCATCCCGGGCCCTAATGGAGAGTCATTCCAAGAATATCTCTCTCCTTTGAACAGCATCCCCAGTCCACCCTGCATTTGGAATTAGAACCCTAAGTTACTCAGGTTTCTTTTCCCCACCCTACTCCAACCCAGGGAACTGCTATTGCACCAACCTCTGCTGCCCTCTGCTGTCTGGCTCCAGATATGCTGGCTCCAGTTGGGCAGGTTAAGTCAGCTTCCAAGCACCTTTCAGTTCCTTCAGTTTCTAGATGCCAGCCTGACCTCAGAACACAACGCAGGATGGTGGTTGGGAGTACTGGAAAACAGCAACCAATGAACATAAATATGCATAGCCTATGACCATATCCATAGGTATAGCCCATATGCACAGACAATAATGTGGTGAAGGACTGGGCAGTGGTGGGGACAGGGGCTGGGTAGAGGAGAGAAAAAGATGGGGGGAAGAGATATGGGGGACCTCTGTAATAGTATCAACAATAAAAAAAATGAGGATATCTCTTGCAATATTCATGTTCAACCCTAGTCAACATAAATATACTCACAGTCTTTCTTATTTAGAGCCAATATACCCAAGCCATAGCTGGTATAGTCCATGAGTTTGAAGCTGTTATCTTCAGCAAAGAAGACAAACTGCTAGAGTCACCCACGTTCTTATCTAAGCCTCATTCTTGAAAATTCAATAATCATTTATTGAGCACTTTCTGTGTACAGAGCATTATGCCAAATATTGCATATGCATTATCTTATTATATCCTGACAACTATGTTACAAGTAGGTAAAATTATTATTATCCCCATTTTACAGATGAAGGAACTGAGACTCAGAGAAGTAGAAGTCTTGCCTATGGTTACAGAACCAGTGAGTGGCAGAGATGTGGCAAATGCCACAGACCCTAACTGATTTGTCTGCCTCCACTTTCTTTCCTCCAAACTAGCCTCCATGCCATAGTCACTGTTTGACTTTGGAGTTTTATATCTGGATGGCTATAGCAGCTCACCTTTTTTGCCGAAGAAAACAGCTCTAAATTCATGGACCACACCAGCTGTGGCTTGGGTATGTCAGTTATGAATACAGAAGACTGTGTGTGTGTTTGTGTTTGTGTTAAGGAAGAACACAAATGTTGCAGAAGATAATTACGATTATCGTTAGATGTATTTAGGAAGTAGACTTGACAAAATATGGTTACTGACTATATGAAGGCAGTGAAGAGGGAAGAGTCTGAAATGATTCTCAGTATTCTGGCTTGAGCAACAGGGTGTAAAGAGATGATAATCATTAAAATAGGAACATTGAACATTACTTGGATAAGGAATGTGAAGGAAATGAAGAGATTCATTTTGGACATGGTGAATATGGGATAGCCAGGGGGAGATGGTCAGTGAGCAATTGGTTTTATGAGTCCAGAACTCAGGAAAGAAGTCTGGACTGACATCAACTTAGGGCTGAAATTTTTTCAAGGAGTGGGATGCAAGAGAAAAGACGAGGACTGAAGCCAGAACATCAATATTTAAGGGGAAGGTAAAAATCAAAGGAGTGTAGTTAGATGACATGGATAGAGGAAGAAAACCAGGAAAAAAAATTGTCAAAGAAAGGAAAGAAATCTACTAGATCAGCTACCATGGAAAGGTCAGTTCCCTTTAAAATTGTCCTTTAGTCTGGCCAGCATAGATCAGTGGTTGAGCATCAACCTATGGACCAAGAGGCCGTGGTTCAATTCCTGATCAGAGCATATGCCTCTGTTGCAGGCTTGTTCCCCACTGTAGGGCATGCAGGAGGCAGCTGATCAATGATTGTCTGTCGTCATTGATGTTTCTATCTCCCTCTCCCTTCTTCTCTGAAATCAATATATATAAAATTAAATGGTCTGACATCCCTCAAGGGGTTCCAGATTGGAGAGGGTGCAGGCTGGACTGAAGGACAATCTCCAGCCCCCAACCCCCACATGCACAAATTTCGTGCACCGAGCCTCTAGCCTCTATAATAAAGAGCTAGGGTGTAATCACTGATCAGGACCAAAGGCTGATCATCCGAAAGCCATGGCAATCCAGTGCTGATTTCTGAGGCTTCAGGCCCGGTGACCTGAATCAGGCCCAGAAAGAGACCTAAAGAAAGAAGCAGGGGCTGATCTGTAGTGTCTGAGGCAGCTTTTTACCAGCACTCACCTCTCTCTTTCCCTCCTAGCTTGGCCAGCAGCCCTGCCTCCCTTTCTCTTCTAGCCTCCACAGGCATTGATGATCAGCCCTGCCTTTCTGATCAGGCCCCATTGATAGTCCCAGAGATGCTAATTGGCATAGAAACCAGCCAATCAGAACACCAATCTGGAAGTCAGTCCTGCCATCAGTGCTGGGTTGCCATGGGGACCCAGCGCTTACTACTGTTGCAGCTTTTGACCAGCACTTGCCTCTCTCTTTCCCTCCAAGCCTGGCCAACAGCCCTGCCTCCATTTCTCTTCAAGCCTCCACTGGGGCTGCTGATCATCCCTGCCTTTCTGATCAGGACCTGTTGATAGGCCCAGAGAGCTGACTGGCATAGAAACTAGACAATCAGAACCAAATCTGGGTCAACTGTGAGGAGACAGTGGCTGCCTAGGACACAGAGCTTTTGACACTGACTAGCATAGAAACTGACCAATTAGAACCAAATTGGCCAACAGAGGAGGGTAATTGGGGGCAACCAGGCTGGCAAAGGGAGGGTCTTTGGGGGTGAGATCAGCTCAGCAGGAGAGGGTAGTTGGGGGCAAGATCAGGCTGGCACGGAGGGCAGTTAGGGGTGATCAGTCAGGCAGGTAGGTGAGCAGTTAGGAGCCAGTGATCCCAGATTTCGAGAGGGATGTCCTATTGGAGAGGGTGTAGGCTGGGCTTAGGAAACCACCCTCTCCGAGCATGAATTTCATGCACCAGGCCACTAGTATACATATAAATTATTTGGTTAATCTCCCCATCTCCCCCTTCCCTCTGAGATTCATGAAATTGCTGTGTTTTAAAAGTCACCCTAAAACTTAGTGGCTTAAAACTAAATCATTGTATTATCTTTCATAATTTCTGTGGGTTAGGGATTTGGGGAGCTGAGTAGTCTGGCTCAAAGTCCCTTATACAGTTTCCATCAGAGAGTAGCTAGAGTTGAAGCACTGAGGAAGAGAAGTGACTGGAGCATTTGAGGCTGGCCAGGTATCTCTCTCTTTTCATATGGTCTCAGGGCCTTGCCAAACCACCTCTCTGGCTACTTTGAGCTTCCTCACAGCATGGGGGTCTCAAGGTAGGTGATCTGTTTATTTTTTATTTTGTAAAATATGTTTATTGATTTCAGAGAGGAAGGGAGAGAGAGAGAAAGAGAGAGATATAAAAACATCAATGAGAAAGGATCATTGATCAGCTGCCTCCTGCATGCCCCCCACCAGAGATGGAGTCTGCAACCTGGGCATGAGCCTTGACCAGGACTTGTACCTGTGACCTAGTTCATAGGTTCATGCTCAAACCACTGAGCAACACCAGCCTGGCTCAATGAACTGTTTACATGGCAGGTGAGGATCTCATGTTTTTATACATCAGCAACAAAAAAATCCAAAAAGAACTTAAGAAAACAGTTTCATTAATAGTAGCAAGCAAAATAATAAAATATCTATCAATAAATATAACCAAGGAAGAGAAATACTTATATACTGAAAAGTACAAAACATTGCTTACACAAACTAAAGACCTAATAAATGGAAAAATCTGTGTTGATAGAAGACTTAATATTGTTAAGTGGCAGTACTGCCTAAAGTAACCTAAAAATTGAATGCAATCCCTATCAAAATTCCAGTGGTATTTTTTGCAAAAGTGGAAAAGCTGAGTGCCAAATTCATGTGGAATTACAAAGGGGCCTCGATAATCAAAACAATCTTAAAGAAGAAGGATAAAATTGAAAGACTCACACTTCCAGTTTCAAAACTTACTACAAAGCTACAGTAACCAAAATAGTGTGGTAGCAGCATAAAGATAGATATACAATAAGCCAATTGAATGGCATAGAGCATCTTAGAAAGAAACTCTTACATCTATGGCCTTGACAAGGATGTCAAGATCATTATACAAAATTAACTTAAGCCCTGGCTGGTTTGGCTTAATGGATAGAGTGTCAGACTGCAGACTGAAGGGTGCTGAGTTCAATTCCGGCCAAGGGCACATGCCTGGGTTGCAGACTTGATTCCTAGGAGGGGGCATGCAGGAGGCAGCCAATCAATGATTCTTTCTTATCATTGTTGTTTTTCTCTCTTTCTCCCTCTCCCTTCCTCTCTAAAATCAATAAAATATATATTTTTTAAAAATTATATCAAAATAAATTAATGACCTAAATGTGAGAAAAAATTATAAAATCCTTAGAAGAAAACATAGAGGAAAATCTTTATGACCTTAGATTTGTCAATGGATTCTTAGATATGACACCAAAAACACAAGCAAAAAAAAGAAAAATAATTTAATGTTATCAAAATTTATTCATCAAAAGGCATTATCAAGAAAATGAAAAGAGCCCTAGAACATCGGCTTGAAGACTGAAAGATCCCGGTTTGATTCTAGTCAAGGGCACATGCCCGGGTTGTGGGCTCAATACCCAGTAGGGAGCATGCAGGAGGCAGTCGATCAATGGTTCTCATTTATCAGTGATGTTACCATCTCTCTCCCTTCCTCTCTGAAATCAGTAAAAATATTTTTTTAAAAGAAAATATAAAGATAACCTACAAAATGGAAGAAAATATTTGCAAATCCTATATCTGATAAGGACCTACTGTCCAGAATATATATTTTTTAAAACTCTCACAACTCAACAACAAACCAATTTTAAAATGGATAAGAGACTTGAAATAGACATGTCTCCAAAGAAGATATACAAGTAGCCAATAAGCACATGAAAAGATGATTAGCATTATTAGTCATTAGGAAAACACAAATCAAAACTATGAGATACCATTTCACAACCATTAGGTTGGCTATAATTTTTAATAAACAGAAAATAATGTATTGGTGAGGCTATGAAGAAATTTAAACATCATGCATTACTAGTAGTAATGTAAAATTATGTGAAAACAGTTTGCTGATTTCTCAAAAAGTCAAACAGAATTACCACATGACCTAGCAATTTCAGTCTTAAGTTTATACCCAAAAGAATTGAAAACAGGTGTTGAAATAAAAACTTGTACATGAATGTTGATAGGTAGTCTTCACAATGGTCAAAAGGTTGAAACAACCTAAATTTCTGTCAACAGATGAATGGATGAACAATTTGTAATAGAGCCATACAATGGATTATTCAGCCATAAGAAGAATGAAGTACTGATGTGTGTTACAACTTAGATGAACCTTGAAGACATTATGCTAAGTGAAAGCAGCCATACACAAAAGGTCACATAGTAAACAATTCTATTTATATGAAATGTCAAGAGTAGACATATCTACAGAGACAGAAAGCAGATTAGTGGTTGCCAGAGGCAGAAAGACAAGAAGAATAGGGTGTAACTAACTGGGAGAATAGGGAGTTTGATTTTGGAGTGGTGGAAATGTTTTGAAACTACTAGAAATGGTGGTTTCACCATGTTGTGAATGTACTAAATTCTATTGTTCTCTGTAAAATGATTATTTTGTTATGTTAATTTTACCTGCATTTAAAAAAAAAGGAATGTTGCATCAAATAAAGCAGTATCACGTCTTCTGATCTAGCTTCAGAAACCACATAGTATCATAATCAGCATATGCTATCAGTCAAAATAGTCACAAAACCCTCCCAACTTCAAAGGGAGTAAATATATCCCCTACTCTCAATGGGAGAACAGCCCAGAGGTCATTGGCAACTCTAACAAGAGCACCTGTAGTGGAGTGGTAGGGGCTAAAATCAGGCCACCCACAGTGGGTGATTGTGAGGATGGAAAAATTGGCCAAAGGGTGCAAAATACCTGAATCAATGAAAAGACATGGTATGTTCCAGGACAAAAAGGCTCAGTTTTATAAAGATAGATATTCTCACCAGATGAATATATACATTTAAACAATCTCAACTTGAATCATAACATATATTTTTATAGGGCTTGAAGAGCTGATCTTGAAATCATATAGAGAAGAAAATATGTAATTATGACAAAAAAGTATTTGAAAAAGAGGGAAGAGGGCTACACTACAGGACTATAGTAATCAAAACAGAATGTTACTAGCATAAAAACAGACACAGATCACTGGAATAGAATAGAGAGCCCAGAAATAAACCATGCCTATATGGTAAATTAATACATACCAAAAGAGGCAAAAACATACAAATGGGGTAAAGACAATTCAGTCAATAAATGGTGTTGGGGAAACTGGACAGATGCATGCAAAAAAAAATGAAACTAGACCACCTTCCATACACCAAGAATATAGGAGAATAAACTCAAAATGGATTAAAGAGTTAAATATAAAACTCTTAGAAGAAAACATAGGCAGTAAATTCTCTGACATTTCTTTGAGCAATATTTTTTCTGACATATCTCCTCAGGCAAGGAAAACAAAAGAAAAATATAACCATGAACAACAAATACATATCTATCAACAAGTGAATCTAAAAATTAAGTGAATTAAAAATTTGATCAACAGAATAAACTGGTGAATATAATAGAATCAGGAGCACAGAAAGGGAGTAGACTGATAATTCTAAGGAGGACAAAAATCATAAAGCATCAAACAGACTGTGAAATTACAGCAGAAAGATTAAAGTTAGGTGAGGTAGATAGGTGATCAATCAAAGGACTTGTATGCATGCCTATGAGCATAACCAATGATCACAGACATTGGGGGGTTGGGGTATGCCTGGGAGGGAGGGGGGGCAATGGGGAGATATGTATAAAAAATTAATAACAATTAATAAAAAAATTAAAAAATATATAACCAAATGAGACTGCATCAAACTAAAAAATTTTTGTAGGAGAAAACCAAGATGGTGTCATAGGTGAACACCCTAAACTGCTGCCTCGCACAACAATTTCAAAACTACAGCTAAAAGACAGAATGGACATCATCCAGAACCACAAGAAAGTTGGCTGAATGGAAATTCTACAACTAGAAGGAAAGAGAGGAGCTCATGGAAACTCAGAGGAACTGCAAAAAGCTTAGGTACAGAGATGTGCGTGTGGAGAGAGCAGGTGCTAGAGAGTCTGGCTGGCTTCCTCTGGCAGGAGGGAGACAGAGATTCCCAACTGCACTGAACCCCTTATCCTATGGCACTGAACCCCAGGTCCAGGTGAGATTCATATGGGGGGAGTCTGGGCTGTGAAAAGGGAGGAGTGCATGGAAATTTAGGGGAGCCGCAAAAGGGCAGAGGTCTGGTGGCACACAAACCACTGCGTGAAGAAGACGGACTGCTGATTGTGCCACTGGCTTTATCTAGTGGATGGGAGACAGAGCCTCCCAACTTTGACACTTCTAACTGAACTGAACACCAGTTTCAGGTGAGACCCTGGAGACCCAGACTCATATGGGTCCCGGGATGTAGGGGAGCTGGAAAGGCAGAAGGTGAGAGGCACATGCGTGCATGCACAGAGAGGCTGCAAAGATTACCTAGAGACACTTGAGACCCAGAGGCCACATAGGGTGGGACTGACTGAAAGCCAACACAGTCTCCTAAGCCCTGAGACTCCACTCATCCAAGCTCAACAAAGAGGCTTTTGCAGTTTTGCAAGTCTTGTATCATAAGGCTGATTCCAACACAGAAGTTCTCCTGGCATAGAGAAAATGTGGAGACAAAGAAACAGATCACAAATGAAAGAAATGGAGGGAAACAAACGACTGAATATAGAGTTCAATACCATGATTATAAGGTTTTTCAAGAATATCCTAGAAAAGATGGATAAATTTAGCGAGACCCAAGAGGAGATGAAAAACGACCAACTAAAAATTAAACATACACTGACTGAAATAAAAAACTATTATACAGAGACCTAACAGAAGACTAGAGAAAGGCAAGAATCAAGTCAAAAATTTGAAATATAAAGAAGCAGAAAACACTCAACTTGAAAAGCAAGAAGAAAAAAGAATCCAAAAATGTAAAGATAGTATAAAGAGCCTCTGGGAAAACTTCAAGCATACCAACATCAGAATTATGGGAGTGCCAGAAGAAGAGAGAAAAAAAGATACTGAAAATCTATTTGAAGAAATAATAACTGAAAACGTCCCCCACCTAGTGAAAGAAATAGACTTACAGGTCCAGGAAGCACAAAGAACCCCAAACAAAAGGAATCCAAAGAGGAACACACCAAGACACATCATAATTAAAATGCCAAGAGCAAAAGACAAAGAGAGAATATTAAAAGTGGCAAGAGAAAAACAGTTAGTTAACTACAAGGGAGTACCCATACGATTGTCAGCTGATTTATCAACAGAAGCTATGCAGGCCAGCCAGGAGTGGCAAGAAATATTCAAAGTGATGAATAGCAAGAACCTACAACCAAAATTACTCTACCCAGCAAAGGTATCATTCAGAATTGAAGGGCGGATAAAGAGCTTCACAGATAAGAAAAAGCTAAAGGAGTTTATCAACACCAAACCAGTATTATATGAATGCTGAAAGATACTCTTTAAGAAGAGGAGAAAGAAAAAGATAAAGATAAAAATTATGAACAACAAATACATATCTATCAACAAGTGAATCTAAAAATTAAGTGAATTAAAAATCTAATGAACAGGATAAACTGGTGAATATAATAGAATCAGGAGCATAGAAAGGGAGTGGACTGACAATTTTCAGGGGGTTCAGGGATAAAATGGACAAAAATCATTCACCTATGGATGAGGAAAATGCAGGGGGAGGTAAGGGTAGAGGGAGGGGTGGGAGCCAGGTGGAGGGGAGTATAGGGAGAAAAAAGAAAAACAAATGTAATAAACTGAACAATAAAGATTTATTACATAAAAAATAAAAAAATAAAAAGTTTTTGTACAACAAAGAAAACCATTAACAAAACAAAAAGGCAACCAGCTAAATGGGAGAACATATTTACCAATGATTCATCTAGTAAGAGGTTAATATCCAAAATTTATAAATAAATCATACAACTCAACACCCAAAAACAAAAAACAAAAAACACAATGTATTTAAAAAATGACAAAGGATCTGAATAGACACTTCTTGAAAGAGAACATACTGATGGCCAATAGACATGAAAAGATGCTAACTTGGCCATAAAAAAGAATGAAATCTTACCACTTGCAACAGCCTGAATGGACCTGGAAGGCATTATACTAAGTGAAATAATCCAGTCAAAAAAAGACAAATATCATGTGATTACACTTATGTGTGGAAATGGAAAGAACAATACATACAAACAAACAAAACAGAAACAGACTCATATATATAGAAAACAAATTGATGGTTGCCAGTGGATAAGAAGGAAAAAGGTGAAGAGATTCAGAGGTACAATTGGTAGTTATGAAATAGTCACTGTAATGTAAAGTAGAGCATAGGAAAAACAGAATCCTATATAATAAAGAGGTAAGATGCAAATTGACCATCACACCCTCCCACAAGATGGCTGTCACAAGATGGCCGTCAGGGCAGTTGTGGGCTATCAGGCCAGCAGGGGAGGGCATTTGGGGGTGATCAGACCAGCAGAGGAGCAGTTAGGCACTGATCAGGCTGGCAGGGGAGAGATTAGGGGGTAATCAGGCTGGCAGGCAGAAGTGGTTAGGGGCAATCAAGCAGACAGGTGAGCAGTTGGGAGCCAGTAGTCATGGATTGTGAGAGGGATGTCCAACTTCCAGTTTAGGCATGATCCCAGATTGGAGAGGGTGCAAGCTGGGCTGAGGGACACCCCTCCCCAGTACATGAATTTCATGCACTGGGCCTCTATTAATCAATAATATTGTAATAACTATGTATGGTGCCAGGTGAGTACTTGAAATATCAGGGGGAATACTTCATAAAGTATATAATTATCTACTCACCATGCTGTACACCTGAAGCTAATATAAAATAATGTAGAATGTCAACTATAATTAAAAAGAAAATTATAAAAAGAAAATTGTAAATATTGGCTCTGAGGCTCACATCTAGGGACACCTCTGAATAATATAAGTGAAACCAAGAAATGCACTGTTATCATGAGTTTTCCATCCTTCTCAATGCAGAAATTGGAAACATTTAAGTAACAAGGCAACTGTCAATATGTAAAAACACACCATTTTATTTTTATTTTTTTAAAAAAACACACCCTTTTATTTTATTATTATTATTATTTTAATCCTCACCCAAGGATATTTTATTTTTTATTTATTTTTTATTAATTTTTTATACATATCTCCCCATTGCCCCCCCCTCCCTCCCAGGCATACCCCAACCCCCCAGTGTCTATGTTCATTGGTTATGCTTGTATGCATAGATACAAGTCCTTTGATTGATTTCTTATCTACCTCACCTAACTTTAATCTTCCTGCTGTAATTTCACAGTCTGTTTGAAGCTTTACTGTCTCTGTATCTATCCTTTTGTTCATCAATTTATAATGTTCTTTATTATCCCCCAATGAGTGCGATCATGTGATGCTTCTCCTTCATTGACTGGCTTATTTCACTAAGCATAAGGCTCTCCAGTTCCATCCAGGTTGCTGCAAATGGTAAGAATTCCTTCTTTTAAATGGCAGCATAGAATTCCATTGTGTAGATGTACCACAGTTTTCTGATCCACTCATCTGCTGACGGGCACCTAGGCTGTTTCCAAATTGTGGCTATTGTAAACTGTGCTGCTATGAACATAGGGGTGCATAAATCCTTTCTGATTGGTGTTTGTAATTTCTTAGGATAAATTCCTAAGAGTGGTATTACAGGGTCAAATGGGAGATCCATTTTTAGTTTTTTGAGGAAACTCCATACTGTTCTCCACAGTGGCTGCACCAGTCTGCATTCCCACCAACAGTGCACAAGGGTTCCTTTTTCTCCGCATCCTCGCCAACACTTGTCGTTTGTTGATTTGTTGATGATTGCCATTCTGACAGGTGTAAGATGGTATCGAATTGTCGTTTTGATTTGCATCTCTCGGATGATTAATGACTTTGAACATGTTTTCATGTGTCTCTTGGCCTTCCTTCTGTCGTCTTTTGAAAAGGTTCTATTTAGGTCCGTTGCCCATTTTTTTATTGGATCCTTCATCTTCCTTTTATTAAGTTGTATAAGTTGGTTGTAGATTTTGGAGATTAAACCTTTATCAGTGATAGCATTTGCAAATATGTTCTCCCATGCATTGATCTTTCTTGTTGTTTTGTTGATGGTTTCTTTTGCTGTGCAGAAGCTTTTTATTTTGATGTAGTCCCATTTGTTTATTTTTTCTTTAGCTTCCATTGCCTTTGGAGCAGTATCAGTGAAGAAGTTCTTTCGGCATATATCTTAGATTGTGCTGCCTGTGGATTCCTCTAGTACTTTTATGGTTTCCCTTCTAATGTTTAAGTCCTGTATCCATTTTGAGTTTATTTTTGTATTTGGTGTAAGTTGGTGGTCCAGTTTCAATTTTTTGCATGTATCTGTCCAATATTCCCAACACCATTTATTGAAGAGGCTATCTTGGCTCCATTGAATGTTCATGCCTCCTTTGTCAAATATTAATTGAGCATAGTGGTTTGGGTGGATATCTGGGTTCTCTATTCTATTCCATTGATCTATATGTCTGTTCTTGTGCCAGTACCAGGCTGTTTTGAGAACAGTTGCTTTGTAGTATAGCTTGAAGTCTGGCATTGAGATCCCACCTACTTTATTCTTTTTTCTCAGAATTGCTGTAGCTATCCGTGGTCTTTTTTTGTTCCAGATGAATCTATGAAGAATTCTTTGTAGGTCTGTGAAATATGTCATTGGTATTTTAATGGGTAGTGCGTTGAATCTGTAGATTGCTTTGGGTAGTATGGACATTGTAATGATGTTGATTCTCCCAATCCATGAGCATGGTATGCTCTTCCATCTGTTAACATCTTCCTCTATCTCTTTTTTCAGTGTCCTGTAATTTTCTGCATAAAGGTCTTTTACCTCTTTAGTTAGGTTTATTCCTAGGTATCTTAATTTTTTTGGTGCGATGGAAAATGGGATTGTTTTTTTCGTTTCTCTTTCTATAATTTCACTGTTAGTGTATAGAAATGCCACAGACTTCTTAGCATTAATTTTGTATCCTGCTACATTGCTGAATTCATTAATTAAGTCAATTAGTTTTGGAATGGAGTCCTTTGGGTTTTTTATGTACAATATCATGTCATCTGCAAATAAGGACAGCTTTACTTCTTCTTTTCCAATTTGGATGCCTTTTATTTCTTCTTGTTGTCTAATTGCAATGGCTAATACTTCCAGTACTATGTCGAACAGGAGAGGTGAGAGTGGGCATCCCTGTCTTGTTCCTGTTCTTAAGGGAAATGGTTTTAGTTTTTGCCCATTGAGTATGATGTAGGCTGTGGGTTTATCATATATGGCTTTTATGATGTTGAGGTATGATCCTTCTATTCCCACTTTGCTGAGAGTTTTTATCAAGAAAGGATGTTGGATTTTGACAAATGCTTTTTCTGCATCAATTGATATGACTATGTGATTTTTATCTCTCAATTTGTTTATGTGATGTATCACATTTATTGATTTGCGGATATTGAACCATCCCTGCATTCCTGGGATGAATCCTGCTTGGTCATGGTGTATGATCTTTCTGATGTACTGCTGGATCCGGTTTGCTAGAATTTGGTGAGGATTTTGGCATCTATGTTCATGAGAGATATTGGCCTATAAATCTCTTTCATTGTGTTGTCTTTATCTGGTTTTGGTATTAGGGTGATGCTGGCTTCATAGAAGGTGTTTGGTAGTATTCCTTCTTCTTGAATGTTTTTGAATAGTCTGAGGAGGATAGGTTTTAATTCTTCCTTGAATGTTTGGTAAAACTCTCCTGTGTAGCCATCTGGACCCGGGCTTTTATTTGCTGGAAGCTTTTTGATTACTGCTTCAATTTCTTCCATAGTTATTGGACTACTCAGATGTTTGGCTTCCTCCTCATTGAGTTTTGGGAGGTTATATTTTTCGAGGAAAATGTCCATTTCTTGCAGGTTGTCCAATTTGTTGGAATAGAGTTGTTCATAGTATTTTTTAACAATCCTTTGTATTTCCACAGGGTCTGTTGTTATTTCTCCTCTTTCATTTCTGATTTTGTTTATTTGGGTCTTCTCTCTTTGCTTCTTGGTGAGCCTGGCTAGGGGTCCATCAATCTTGTTTATCCTTTCAAAGAACCAGCTCTTTGTTTTGTTGATCTTTTGAATTGTTTCTTTGGTCTCCAAGTTGTTTATCTCTGCTCTGATCCTCACTATTTCCTTCCTTCTGAGTACACTGGGCTTTTCTTGTTGCTCACGTTCTAGCTCTTTGAGTTGTAGGCTTAGGTGATTTATTACCATTGTTTCCTGTTTTTTGCAGTAGGCTTGTAGGGCTATGAACTTCCCTCTCAAGACTGCTTTCACTGTGTCCCATAAATTTTGTATTGTTGTGTTGTCATTGTCATTTGTTGCCATGATGTTTTTTATTTCTTCCTTGATCTCTCTGGTTACCCAGTCATTGTTTAAAAGCATGCTGTTTAGTCTCCATGTGTGTGATTTCTTTCTATTGTTTTTATTATAGTTGATTTCCAGTTTTATGCCACTGTGGTCTGAGAAAATGCTTGATATGATTTCTATCTTCTTGAATTTGAAGAGACTTTTCTTATGACCCAACATATGATCTATCTTTGAAAATGACCCATGTGCACTGGACAAGAATGTATATTCTGTGGCTTTGGGGTGAAATGTTCTGAAGATGTCAATTAATTCCATCTGGTCTAGTGAGTCATTTAGGATTGATGTTTCTTTTCTGATTTTTTTGTTTAGAGGATTTGTCCAATGGTGACAGTGGGGTATTAAAGTCTCCTACTATGATTGTATTGCTGTCAATCTCTCCCTTAATATTCTCCAAGAGTTTTTTTTATGTATTTAGGTGCTCCTATATTGGGTGCATATATGTTTACCAGAGTTATTTCTTCTTGTTGGATTGTTCCCTTTAGTATTATGAAGTGGCCTTCTTTATCTCTTGTTATGTCCTTCACTTTGAGATCTAATTTGTCAGATATAAGTATTGCAACCCCAGCTTTTTTTTCATTTCCATTTGCCTGAAATACCATGTTCCATCCCTTCACCCTCAATCTGTGTGCATTTCTTTTCCTAAGGTGGGTTTCTTGCAGACAGCAGATATATGGATCATGTTTTCTTATCCAATCGGTTACCCTATGTCTTTTGATTGGAGCATTTAATCCGTTTACATTTAAAGTTATTATTGATAAGTTCTTAATCTGTTGCCATTTTTAGTCCTTACTCCCGAGTTCCTTCTTCACTTCCTCTTTCTTTTTATTACAGCAGACCTTTTAACATTTCTTGCATTGCTGGTTTGGTGGTGATATATTCCCTTAGTCCTTTTTTGTCTGTGAAGCTTTTGATTTCACCTTCAATTTTGATTGAGAGTCTTGCAGGGTACAGTATTCTTGGATTCAGACACTTCCTTTGCATGATTTTGTATATTTCATTCCATTCTCTTCTGGCCTGACGAGTTTCTGTTGAGAAGTCAGTAGCTAGTCTTATGGGGGTTCCTTTGTAGGTAACTTTCTGTTTCTCTCTGGCTGCTTTTAAGATTCTTACTTTGTCATCGGTGTTTGCCAATTTAATTATAATGTGCCTCGGTGTCGGTTTGTTGGGGTTCATTTTGCTTGGAACTCTGTGAGCTTCTTGGGTTTGTGTGGGTTTTTTCTTTTCTATATTGAGGAAATTTTCTGTCATTATTTCTTCAAACACGTTCTCTAATCCTTGTTCAGTTTCCACTCTTTCTGGAACCCCAATTATGTGGATGTTATTTTGTTTCATATTATCCCAAAGTTCCCTTAGACTCTCCTCTTGCTTTTTAACTTTTTTTTCTAGAAGCTGCTGTACTTGGGTATTTTTTCCTACTGTGTCTTCTAGCTCACTGATGCAGTCCTCTGCTTCTTCTAGTCTACTTTTGATGCTTTCTATTGAGTTCTTTATAGCAGTGATGTCATTATTCATTTTTTCTTGTTTATTCTGCACCTCCTCTAGGTTCTTCTTCATTTCCTCTTGGCTCTTCTTCATTTCCTC
Organism: Lasiurus cinereus; assembly: GCA_011751065.1. Classification (NCBI taxonomy): domain Eukaryota; kingdom Metazoa; phylum Chordata; class Mammalia; order Chiroptera; family Vespertilionidae; genus Lasiurus; species Lasiurus cinereus. The sequence continues at coordinate 21,108,364 of JAAGEH010000015.1, read as the reverse complement.
TTGGCTCTTACTCATATTGTCAAATTTGTCTTCCATTCTTTTCAACCACATTATGATAATTTCTCTGAACTCTTTCTCTGGTAGGCTTATTTCTGGTTCTATTTCGTTTACTTCCTTTTCTGGTGAAACCTGCCTTTCTGTCCTTTGTGGGCTGTTTCTTTTTCTGCCCAAGGTCTTTCTTCTCTGGGTGTCTGGTTATGTAGTGCTCTCTCCTTTTTGTGTGCTCTGTGGCTCTCTGATTCCGCCGCATGTCTGCACCGATTGGAGAGCGGAGTTCTGGGTCCTGGGTTCCTGGCTGCTCGATGGGTGCCCAGCCGAAGGCTTCAGACTGCCGCATACATCCACCTCCCACTGCAAGATGGCTCGGGCTCCACCCTCAAGGATATTTTTCCATTGATTTTTAGAGAGAGTGGAAGAGAGAGGAAAAGTCAGAGGAATACCAGGATGAGAGAAATACATTGAGCCCCACTGGGGGCATGGCTCAGTGGTTGAACGTTGACCTATGTATGAATCAGGAGGTCACAGTTTGATTTTCAGTCAGGGCACATGCCCAGGTTGCAGGCTCAGTCCCTAGTGTGGGCCGTGCAGGAGGCAGCCAATCAATGATTCTCTGTCATCATTGATGTTTCTATCTTCCTCTCCTCTCCCTTCCTCTCTGAAATCAATAAAAATATATTTTTTAAAAAATAATCCTTCACTATTAGTGTATAGAAATGCCACAGACTTCTTAGCATTAATTTTGTATCCTGCTACATTGCTGAATTCATTAATTAAGTCAATTATTTTTGGAATGGAGTCCTTTGGGTTTTTTATGTACAGTATCATGTCATCTGCAACTAAGGACAGCTTTACTTCTTCTTTTCCAATTTGGATGCCTTTTATTTCTTCTTGTTGTCTAATTGCAATGGCTAATACTTCCAGTACTATGTCGAACAGGAGAGGTGAGAGTGGGCATCCCTGTCTTGTTCCTGTTCTTAGGGGAAATGGTTTTAGTTTTTGCCCATTGAGTATGATGTTAGCTGTGGGTTTATCATATATGGCTTTTATGATGTTGAGGTATGATCCTTCTATTCCCACTTTGCTGAGAGTTTTTATCAAGAAAGGGTGTTGGATTTTGTCAAATGCTTTTTCTGCATCAATTGATATGACTGTGTGATTTTTATCTCTCAATTTGTTTATGTGATGTATCACATTTATTGATTTGCGGATATTGTACCATCCCTGCATTCCTGGAATGAATCCTGCTTGGTCATGGTGTATGATCTTTCTGATGTACTGCTGGATCCAATTTGCTAGAATTTTGTTGAGGATTTTGGCATCTATGTTCATGAGAGATATTGGCCTATAAATCTCTTTCATTGTGTTGTCTTTATCTGGTTTTGGTATTAGGGTGATGCTGGCTTCATAGAAGGTGTTTGGAAGTGTTCCTTCTTCTTGAATGTTTTTGAATAGTCTGAGGAGGATAGGTTTTAATTCTTCCTTGAATGTTTGGTAAAACTCTCCTGTGTAGCCATCTGGACCCAGGCTTTAATAGTGAAATTATAGAAAGAGAGACTAAAAAAGCAATCCCATTTACCATCACACCAAAAAATTAAGATACCTAAGAATAAACCTAACTAAAGAGGTAAAAAAACCTATATGCAGAAAACTACAGGACACTAAAAGGAGATAGAGGAAGATGTTAACAGATGGAAGAGCATACCATGCTCATGGATTGGGAGAATCAACATCATTAAAATGTCCATACTACCCAAAGCAATCTATAGATTCAATGCACTACCCATTAAAATACCAACGACATATTTCACAGATCTAGAAAGAATTCTTCATAGATTCATCTGGAACAAAAAAAGACCACGAATAGCCACAGCAATTCTGAGAAAGAAGAATAAAGTAGGTGGGATCTCAATACCAGATTTCAAGCTATATTACAAAGCAACTGTTCTCAAAACAGCCTGGTACTGGCACAAGAACAGGCATATAGACCAATGGAATAGAATAGAGAACCCAGATATCCACCCAAACTACTATGCTCAACTAATATTTGACAAAGGAGACATGAACATTCAATGGAGCCAAGATAGCCTCTTCAATAAATGGTGTTGGGAAAATTGGACAGATACATGCAAAAAATGAAACTGAACCACCAACTTACACCAAATACAAAAATAAACTCAAAATGGACACAGGACTTAAACATTAGAAGGGAAACCATAAAAATACTAGAGGAATCCACAGGCAGCACAATCTAAGATATATGCCGAAAGAACTTCTTCACTGATGCTGCTCCAAAGGCAATTGAAGCTAAATAAAAAATAAACAAATGGGACTACCTCAAAATAAAAAGCTTCTGCACAGCAAAAGAAATCATCAACAAAAGAACAAGAAAGCCCACTGTATGGGAGAACATATTTGCAAATATTATCACTGATAAATGTTTAATCTCCAAAATCTACAGCCAACTTATACAAGTTAATAAAAGGAAGATAAACGAACCAATAAAAAAATGGGCAACGGACCTAAATAGAACCTTTTCGAAAGACGACAGAAGGAAGGCCAAGAGACACATGAAAACATGTTAAAAGTCACTAATCATCCGAGAGATGCAAATCAAAATGACAATGCGATACCATCTTACACCGGTCAGAATGGCAATCATCAACAAATCAACAAACAAGTGTTGGCGAGGATGCGGAGAAAAAGGAACCCTTGTGCACTGTTGGTGGGAATGCAGACTGGTGCAGCCACTGTGGAGAACAGTATGGAGTTTCCTCAAAAAACTAAAAATGGATTTTCCATTTGACCCTGTAATCCCACTCTTAGGAATTTATCCTAAGAAATCACAAACACCAATCAGAAAGGATTTATGCACCCCTATGTCCATAGCAGCACAGTTTACAATAGCCACAATTTGGAAACAGCCTAGGTGCCCATCAGCAGATGAGTGGATCAGAAAACTGTGGTACATCTACACAATGGAATTCTATGCTGCCATTAAAAAGAAGGAATTCTTACCATTTGCAGCAACCTGGTTGGAACTGGAGAACCTTATGCTTAGTGAAATAAACCAGTCAATGAAGGAGAAGCATCACATGATCTCACTCATTTGTGGATAATAAAGAACATTATAAACTGATGAACAAAAGGATAGATACAGAGGCAGTAAAGGATCAGACTGTGAAATTACAGCAGGAAGATTAAAGTTAGGTGAGGTAGATAAGAGATCAATCAAAGGACTTGTATGCCTGCATACAAGCATAACCAATGAACATAGACACTGGGGGGTTGGGGTATGCCTGGGAGGGACTGGGGCAATGGGGAGATATGTATAAAAATTAATTTAAAAAAAGAAATAAAAAAATAATGATCCTTATCTTTAAAAAAAAGAAAAAGAAAAGAAATATATTGATTGGTTAACCTTCTCTGTATGGGCCAAAGAGGACCCTTCAACCAAGGTACATGCACTTGACAGGAATTGAACCTGGGACCCTTTAGTCCACAGGCCAACACTCCACCCACTGAGCCAAAGTGGCTAGGGCTGAAAACACACCCTTTTAGACCCTGCAGAGTATCTTTGGAACCCTGTTTCCCAGGGTTCTGAGGGACTGAATGTATGGATCCTCTGTGCTGATAAATGTTAGAAACTATTAGAAAAACCTGGAATGTTTAAGCAGGGATGAAAGTGAGAGCAAAGCACTACCCCTTCATTTTTCAGGCAAAGGACAAGTGACAAATATACTCCAACTTTGGGAATTATAAAGCATCATATGTTGTGGGAACATGTTTCAGTAGCACAAGATTCAGTAGCACATTGCCAGGACAGAAAACACTTCCAGCCATTGGTATAATTTCCCTCCAATTAGGCCTACCTAGAGAATTCATTATTCTTCCCTGAGGTTCTATCTCTTTCTTTCTCTTTCTTTCTTCCTTTCTTTCTTTCTTTCTTTCTTTCTTTCTTTCTTTCTTTCTCTCTTCTCTTTTTTCTTCCTTTTTTTTTTGTAAGAGAACATTTATTTGGTAAATCACAGTGGTAGAAAAAGTAATCCCTAGAAGAAATGGGCTTACAAAACAAATTATAAAGGTAAAGAAGGGCCCTTGGAACTTGAGAGTGAGGAAGCTAAGGATAATGTGTCTGGGAGAGAAGGAAGGAGGGAGGAAAGGGAAAGAAAGGGAAAGAAAGAAAAAGGTATGGGAGGGAAAGTGCCCTGAGGTATTTTCTAGCTAACTGGTTTATTTCATTCTTGGGATGGAGTTAATTTAATAAGATCTCTGTATTATGCTGGGCTTTTATCTTCAGTAGTCCTTATACAAAAGTAAAGATTAATCTTCTCTAGAAACAAAATAAAACACTCATAATCTATTTTTTAATATATTTTATTGATTTTTTACAGAGAGGAAGGGAAAGGGATAGAAAGCTAGAAACATAGATGAGAGAGAGACATTGATCAGCCGCCACCTGCACGCCCCCTACTGGGGATGTGCCCGCAACCAGGATACATGTCCTTGACCGGAATCGAACTTGGGACCTTTCAGTCCTTAGGCTGACGCTCTATCCACTGAGCCAAACCGGTTTCAGCTCATAATCTATTTTTTTAAATTGCCCGGGGGAGGGGGGGACACTTTTGACTGAGTTCAAGTTTGCCCAATTTTTCAGAAGATGAAATTAAGCATCTTCTCATTACTAACCTGATTTGGGAAGCAAACAAAATTAAACCTACCTCCAAATAAAACCATGTCCATTTTTCCAAGTTTATAGCTTCCTCTTCCCACCCCTACTTTGACTTCAAGAGAAACACAGGCACGCCTTAGCATGTGAAGGAGATTGGTGAAGAAGAATTTAAGGGTAAGCTTTATCAGAGATGCTCAGTAAACATTTGGATGGCTAACGAGGACTATAGTGTAGGCAGTCCGCTGAGAAGAACTCCAGGTTTGAGTTTCTGAATCCTGTACTGATTTATCTTTGGACACACCTAATTTTCTAATTTTATTATGGGGCTCCACCACTCTGCCCTTGCCCTTTCCCAAGATTCTACCAGTTACTTCTTCTGTGCCCTACCCAACATTATTGGGAAGCTTTGAGAACTTCCAGGAGAGTTACAAGTGAAATTTAAGCATGGTAATTCCCAAGGTACTCAGATTTCCTGATCAACACTTATATGATAGGAATTCACAAGAGGAAAAAAATGTAAATATTGATAAAGCATATACCATCTCTTTTGTTTATGATATAATGGTACAACTAAAAAAATCAAGAAATTATAATAAAATAATTCTGGAATAAATTAACAAGATGACATATTTTTGATTTATACTAGCAATAACCATCTAGAACCAGAAAGAGGGAAAATTTTACATTCAGAATAATAAGAAAAATAATGGATAAGAAAATGAAACTCATACATGTGCTACTTACAAGACACTTCAGATTGAAAGACACAAGTAGCTGGACTGGTGAGGCTCAGTGGTTGAGAATCTACCTATGAACCAGTAGGTCACTGTTCAATTCCCAGTCAGGGCACATGCCCAGGTTGTAGGCTCGATCCCCAGTAGTAGGGAACACATAGGAGGCAGCTGATCAATGTCCTATCTCATTGATGTTTATATCTTTCTCTCCCTCTCACTTCTCTGAAATCAATAAAAACGCATGTTAAAAAAAATGAAAGAGCCAAAACCAGTTTGACTCAGTGGATAGAGCGTCGGCCTGCGGACTGAAAGGTCCCAGGTTCGATTCCGGTCAGGGGCATGTATCCTGGTTGTGGGCACATCCCTTGTAGGGGGCGTGCAGGAGGCAGCTAATCGATGTCTCTCTCATAGATGTTTCTAACTCTCTATCCCGCTCCCTTCCTCTCTGTAAAAAATCAATAAAATATATTTTTTTAAAAAAGAAAGACACATGCAGACTGAAAGTAAAGGAGTAGAAAATCATGTTACATGCAAATGGAAATAAACAACAAAAAAGCTAGGGTAACAATACTTATGTCAGACCAAATACACCATGGCACTACCTGCCTGTGCCCTCTCAGGGTGTTGTTTGCATCGTTGCCTTCAATCTGCCCCCTGACCCTCCCCATGATCACTGCCTGAGGTGCCATTTATGTGCCTCTCCTGGCAATGCTTGTTCACTTGCTGCTCCCCAAGGCTGCCAAGATGTCCTCTTCCACTCTGGCCTGCTGGCTCTCACTTCACTTCTCAGGCCTCCCTTGGGTTCCACTCTTCCAGAGGGTCCCACAGCATAGATGTTTGAAAGCTGATAGCTTTATGTGCATTTTCTTTTTTTATGTGCATTTTCTATCAAACAGATGAAATTCCCTATTACCATGATCTGAACTATGACTCGGGACACCTACTGTCACTGAGTGGGAGAAAAATGCAAATAGGGTGGACAAATTCTGATAGAAATTAGGCAGGCATTGGTGCCCAGAGACTGCATACCTATATCAGAAGGCAGGATGACAAGCCTGGGGAGAGAGCAGGGTGCAAAAAGAGGGATATGAACAGGAAAACCCTGAATAACTCCAATTTCAGAATTTGGCTTTGAGGTGAGACTTGGACCAAAAAGTGAGACGAGCAGAGATGGGCTACCTGTGAAGGCCAAGCAAGACTTCAAGAACCTTCTGAACATTTGTGGTACAAGAACTCTTGGTCATTCACCCTCACCCTGAATCATTGCTTTCCACTTCAGGCCTGTTGCCAACTTGAGTTCAAGTCCCCAAACTGATGACTAAAGACATTAGTTTTGAGATAAGGAGATAAGGGAGGAGCAAGGTGAGAATGCAGGTGAGATCATCATTGCCATCAGGGTAAAGACAAGGACCCTGATGACAGAAGCAGAGTACTCTGTGGAGCCTTGGTAGCCTCTGAGATCATCCCTAGCACAGAGTCCAGAAGATTGGGAGGGGCACCAATAGTTTTATATGCTTTCAGAGTTGGCACATCAGCCCAGCTGATCTTTGGTATAATATTGACTGCCATTTCAGTAGTGTTGGATGCTAGGGGCAGAAAGAACAAGGTATAAATGAGACAGGTATGACTTGTAGTTGTGTATTTAGCTCAACAGACATTTATGTAGCATTGACTCCTATGGAAAATACATTCTGAGAGCTTCACAGACATTAATCCACTTAATCCTCATCACACCCCTAAGGAAGTTAGTGCTATTATTACCCCATTTCACAGGGCAGGAGGAAACTGTGGATTCACAGAAGTGAAGTGACTGGCCCAGTAACATGCAGCTAGTGAGTGGGAGTTAGGATTGAAACCCTGGCATCTGGCTCCTAAGATCACTGATGAAGTCAGGGCTGTTTATCTTAGACAGCTGTCTTCAGGGTCATCTCACCCTGCCCTTTGCCACAGTACTCCCTCCCCATGATCCCATTAAATTGGCCTGCTTGCCCTTTAGGATAGCTATTATGGTGGAGGTGTGAGGGAAGGGTCTTTGAGGGGGCATTCTCCAACCCTCTGGTCTCTGGGAATAACTTTATTCTCAGTCCTGTAATAGTGGGGGCAAGGGAGTTGAGAAAAGATAGTAAGCATGTCTGCAGGCCCAGACCACATAGGGTTCTCAAAATCCTTGTCCCCAATCAGTCCTCTGAGATTGAAAGCTCTGTCTCGGCTTTTGTTCCTGGAGGTAGACTTCACTGAATCTTGTCATTCTTTTTTTTTTTTCATAGGTGAAGGGAGAGGGAGAGATAGAGAGAATCATTGATCGGCTGCCTCCTGCACACTCCCTACTGAGGATCGAGCCCACAACTCAGGCATATGTCTTTGACCAGAATCGAACCTGCGACCTTTCAGTCCACAGGCTGATGCTCTATCCACTGAACCAAACCGGCTAGGGCCTTCTCACTTATTTAGACTGCCCTCCTTCAGAGAGTCCCAGGAAGGCCCCCTTTCCCTCTTTGAGATGGTCTATTTTATTGTATTTGGATGGATTCCCAAAGCTTCCTTAAACTTGTGCATGTAAGCAGAATATAACTACATTAAAATAATGAAGGGATGAGGACACATATATAATAACAATCAATAAAGAAATTACAAAAAATAAAAGTGGGCTCTCCAGGCTAGGTGAGCACCTGTTCATTGGGTCTGTTTGTCTCTCAGAAGTATTCCTTTCCATGCCCGACTGGTGTGGTTCAGTGGTTGAACATCAACCCATGAACCAGAAGGTCAGGTCACAGGTCAACTCCCAGGTTGCAATATCTATCCCCAGTAGGGGACCTACAGGAGGCAGCCGATCATAATAATTATTCTCATTATTAATGTTTCTATCTCTCTCTTCCTCTCCATTCTTCTTTGAAATCAATAAAAATATATGTATTTTTTTAAAAAATAAGTATTCCTTTCAGGCTGAGGGTTCTAGAGGACATTTACTGGGAGCTGCTTTGGCACTGGTACAGCAAGCTGTCAACTAATTGCAGTGGCTGTGGAGACAAAGATGGCCCCAGTTTCACCACTTCCATCATAGGGAGTCATGTTGGTTAGGAGAACCAAAGTCATGTTCCAGAAGCTATAGCAGAAACTCCATGTCCAGTTAACCAAATTTGTCTTCTGGGAGCTCCCAAACTCCCTTCTCTCGGTCTTCTTTCCCCTTCAGTGGCATCCCCTAATCCAGTGGTTCCCAACCTTTACTAGTATTTGGCCATGCCCCACCTAAGCATCTCTAAAATCCTGATGTCCACCCCCCTGTGACATATAATTCTTATTATTCAAAAAGTGAATTCCTATTCAGGTGAAGGGAGCCTAAAAGGCCATTAACTTTGTCTAAATAAGCTTCCAAAGAACATAGCATCCATGAAAGAGAAAAATAAAAAAAATAAAAAATGAGAGGACAGCTGAAGGACTGAGGAAGAAATCACTAGAAAATTGTTTTAAAAAATAATATGAAATGATATGAAAAAATCCTATATAATAAAGAGGGAATATGCAAAATCACTCTGCTACAAAGATGATGGTGCCCACAGCGGAGGCGGACTTTCCGTAACACAAGATGGCTACATCCACAGCGGAGGCCAAGTTCACATAAGGAGACTTAACAAACAATCAGCAGGGACCTGAAGCTGCACCCACCCCTCCCCCTGTTCCCATGGGGCTTGACCGGGGACCTCAGGCCACACGCCCCACCCTGGCACTGGGCCAGGGGACATGAGCCTGCGCCTCCCCACCTAGTGCCAGGCCAGAAGACCTGAGGCTGTGCCCCCACCTGGTGGGGCTTGACTTGGGACCTCAGGCCATGCCCCCTGCCCAGCGGTGTTTGACAAGGGACCTCAAGGTGCGCACCCCCCCCCGCCCCCAGCCCCGGTGCTAGGCTGGGGACCTCAGGCCAATCCCCAGCCCAGTGGGGCTTTATGAAGGACCTCAGGCCATGCCCCCTGCCCTGGCACTGGGCAAGAGGACCTGAAGCTGTGCCCCCACCCAGCAGGGTTTAACAAGTGTGTGACCGGCCATGTCTGGATCTAACCCAATGGGGGGCAGGGCAGCCAGGTATGGGTCTTGCGCAATTTTGAGGTGCACATTGGTGGGCAGGGACTTGACTCTGGATCCCGTGGCACACCCCAGACTCTGACAGGAGGAAGATTTTCATATACCTTTTAATAATTTTCTTTCATCTCTGACACTTCTATTATAGTGAAAGAGCAAATAGTAATATTAAAATATTTCCTCTAATTAATCCCCTTTTAATGTGCACAAATTTTGTGCATTGGGCAACTAGTAAAAAATAAAGTTTCAAAATATATAATAGAGAACTAAAATGCATAAATGTGTCACAATATATATTTATATGCTGTCTATGAGGCCCCTAGAACCATAAGAAATGCAAAAAAAAAGATCACTGTTAATAACTCATTCTCAAATAGCTCCCCTTAAAAATCAAATTGCCCCCTGTGGAGTGTGTGCTCCATGTTGGGAACCACTGCCCTAATCTCTCCAAACAGGCCTTTGGGCCTTTTCCCCTTTCAGGTATGAATGGTATTAACAGTCCCAAGAGAAAGGCAGTCTTACCCTCTGTCAGTGACTGGCAGCACTTTTGCAGTGAACTCTCCTGAGAGGACTCATGGAGCTCAAGAAAGTAACTGTCCAGCTATAAACAACTTCCCTGAGGGGTGCAGTGGGGCTTCCCAGGTTCTAGGGAGAGAGGTCACTGGCTTTTTCTGACACAGGCCACCTTAAAGAATGAGGAAGAATAAACTTCCATCTGGAAGCCAAAGTGGGATTGTAGCCAGAGCCTGGGGTGGGGAGCTAATGGGAAACAGCTTGCCGGAGGGAGGGGGACAGAATTCAGGAATGGCCAGAGGCTGGCTGCTGTAGATAAAGAGGACTGGAGAAGCAGATCTTTGGACTCTGCCCCGGGGGCAGGCTCACACCTTATTCCAGAAGATTTGTAGCAAGCAGAGGCGTCTCTGCCCACCCTGAATCCTGGATCCTTCATAAACAACAAACCAGAAGGGATTCTTCATAAACCAGCCGGATACCTCCATTTCACCAGCCCCTGCCCTCTGGCTGCTCCAGCCCAGGAAAGGCCTGGAGGAAGAGGCCAGGAAAGGAAGAGACCTGCCCCTCTCTCCTGTCCCTCCACTGACCCAGTACCAGCATCTGGAGACTCCATGGCCTGGGCTTCCTGGGGCTGCTGCCCCTGGCTTGTCCTCCTCTCTGGTATGTGCATCCCCATCTCTCCATCCCCTCTCATGCCGGGAGGGCAGGTCCAGAAATGGTTGGAATGAGGGCTGGGCCCAGTTGTTTCTTTTTCTCTTGGCCCCCCTCTGTCTTGAGGAAGAATACCAGGACCAATCCTTGAGACCCTTGAGACTCAGGTCTAGTCTGGTTTGACACCTTTCCATTCCCACCTATTAAAGGGGAAAAATAATTCTGGCACTTTTTTTAAAGTAAGGAAGGGCCCTGGCCTGGCTCAGTTGGTTGTGGAGTGTCATCCAGTATACCAGAAAGTTGTGGGTTTGATTTCCAGTCAAGGCATATGCTCAGATTGTGGGTTCGTTCCTTGGTCGGGGCACATGCGGGAGGCAATGGATCAATGTCTCTCTCTCTCTCTCTCTCTCTCTCTCTCTCTCTCTCTCTCTTTCTCTCTCGTCATGAGCTGGGCAGTTCAATCTAATTTCCCTTCCTCTCTCAATTAAAAACAAAAGTAAGAAAGATTTTACTCAAGACTATTGCAATAGGGACACTGCAATAGATCGGGCTTAACTCGCAATACAACAAAAGTGGCCAATGATCAGAGAAAGGAAGTCAATGGATGGGAAATTCCTAAGAGGAGACATCAAGGGTAAAGAGATTCTTTTTTTTTTTTAAATACTTTAATTGATTTCAGAGAGGAAGGGAGGAGAGAGAGATAGAAACCTCAATGATAAGTAAGAATCATTGATGGGCTGCCTTCTGCATGCTCCACACTGGGTATTGAGCCTGAAACACAGGCATGTGCCCTGACTAGGAATTGTACTGTGACCTCCTAGTTCATAGGTCGACACTCAACCACTGAGCCATGTTGGATAGGCAAAGGTAGGGAGATTCTTGCTAAATCGACTTAATAGGATACTTGTGGAAGGCAGGCCATGGTAATCAAATACCAATGGTGGGAGTGAGGAATTTGATCATATATCAAGAGGTAATTCGATATTAAGGGTTGAGGAGTCTCTCTAAACTCACTTAGTAATATTCTTTCTCAGACTGGTAGATTCAGGACCATCAAGGACAGGATGGGCATGGCAGGCCAAAGTCAAGGCCTAATTGAGAAAAGGGCTTGGAGGAGCATAAATAAAGCTTGATCTTTGTCACCCTTTATGGTACCTCATTTGTCCTCTTTGGTCACAATGAACTGCCCAGCTCAGCATCCTCTATACCCACTCCACTTCAAGCTTTAAAGAGGCCTTCCTTCCCTTTGCTCTCTGTCAGCAGGACTTTGCTCATTCACTCAGTGCCCAGTTCCTGAGTACCTCTCTAGTGCCAGGCTCTGTGTCAGGGACCACAAAATGATTTGGCTGCAGAACCTACTCTTGGGGACCACAGCCTGGGCCTCAGAGAACAGGACATAAGTTGGCTGAGTCTTGCTTTTTATATTGGTATCTTAGCACCACAATTTGTCAGAGATCTGCTCTTGCAGAAATAAGGATTCATTATATTAAATCAATGAGATTTAATCTCCCCCTTGAGTTTATAAGATCAAGACAACCAGGCAGGGTATTCATGATGTTAAACCCCAGTCACACTCCTTCTATCTATAGCCCAACCCACTCAGAAAGTAAAAGTACAGTGGGATTGTCCATACTCAGGCTCCATTATTTCTCAAAAGGCAGGGTGCTATCTCAGCCAATGTGGCTCAGTGGTTTATCGTCAACCTATGAACCAGAAGGTTGTGGTTCCATTCCCAGTCAGGGCACATGCTCAGGTTGTGGGCTTAATCTCCAGTAGGGTGCATGCAGGAAGCAGCCAATCAGTGATTCTCATCATTGGTGTTTCTATCTCTCTCTCTCCCTTCCTCTCTGAAATCAATGAAAATATTTTTTAAATGTGAAGTGCTAGAGGGACAGACTATCAGAGACCACTGGACTTCTAAGGCCCAGAGCCTATAGGATTTAACCCTGCACCTGGCATATAGTAGGCACTTAGGAAATATTCACTCTGAATACTTGGTGATCCTACTTGGATCACATTAAATTCGGGGCACAGCCCAAGTTGGAAACTAAGTCTCTCTGGCACTCTGTACCTTCTGTGGTACTATCCTTCCATGGTTGGATTTTTGTATTCTAGTTGGATTCAAACCACTGACCTACCACTGACTTACTGTGCCAAAACTTGGTCAAGCTACTAAACCGATCTGGGCCTCAGCTTCCTCCTCTATAGCAAGTAAACTCACCTTACAGAATTGCTACAGGTATCAAATAAATTGTTGACTTCGGTGTCCGGCACAAAGTAGGAGCTCTTTAATGCTAACCCACCTTTTCCCACCACATGATGATGTCAGACTGAGATTGCCTCTCTTACATATTTCAAACTGGCCTGGAATGATAAGCAGAATTTGGATTATATGAAACTAGAGGCCCAGTGCATGAATTTGTGCATGGGCAGAGTCTGGCCAGCCCAGCCCCAATCCAGGAGGATCAAGGCTGGCCCTGTTGGAAGAAAAAGATGGCAGGAGGTTGGCCAGCCTGCCCGCCCCAATTGGAGCCTGATCAGGGCTAGACCAACTGGGGGAAGGGGAAGCAGATGATTGGCTGGCAGGCCTCACCCCCAATTTGGGTTGGAGGCCAGATTGGGGATGGGGCCAACCATGAGGAGGGGCTGTGGGCAGTGGGCTGGCCCTGCCCCAAATGGGGTGGGAGGTGCCAATAGGGAGCCAGAGACTTGGGGGAGGGGCCTTGCGTGGTTGGCTGGCTGGCCCTGCCCCTGATAGGGGTGGGGTGGCTGATCTGGGGTGGAGCTGGGTGAGGGGAGGGGCTGCAGGAGATTGGTTGGCCGGCCCGACCCCTATTGGGGTGGGGGTGGAGTGATCAGGGGTGGGGTTAACCAGGGGGAAAGGCTGCAGGCGGATCAGGGTGGTGGTGGCCCTTATTGGGCTGGTCAGGGAGAGGGGCTGCTGGCCTATGTGGTAGGGTAGGCTGATTGGGGGTAGGGCTGATATGGGGGGAGAAGAGAGGGAGCATTTGGCCAGCCGACTCTGCTCTTGATGGGGGTGGGAGAGTCCAATCAGGGGCAGGCTGGCAGGTGGGAGGGGCTGCAAGGTTGGCAGGCCAACCCCACTCCCTGATCAGCTGGTTCTCTGGCCACAGTGGGCATTATGGCGACCAGTAGTTAAGGTTGTTATGGCCATTATGGTCACTGGCTTTTTATATATATAGATGATACAAGTGGGCCTTGAGTTTAAATAAACCCAATGTATATGAAATTAGATTTATAGAAGGGTAAAATGAAGGTAGGGTGATTATTTAGTGAGATCGTCTAGATAATTTCAAAGAAAATTTAATTACAAAAATTTAATTTACATACAACTTTTCCAGTTCAGTAGACCCTGAAGAGACCCAATTAGATTAGAAGGAAAAATTTGATTTAATGAGCACTAAAACCTTTCCCAAAGTGGCAATCACTTGTCAATGGATCAGGTTTCTTTTATTGTGACCCAGGTTGCCTACCAATTCATTCTAATTTCCTATGAAATGTGATTATTTTTATCCTCAAGGAGAGTTGGACAGCATTTTGTGTTTTCAAACAATAAAGGGTCTGCAGGGACAGTAAGGAGGGTTGGGAGAACAGTCCCTATGCTCATTCAAAATTATCTGATCGCCAAGTGACCCTGGATTTTTCTCCTGTTTTCTAGTTTGTGCCTGGGGCCATGCAAAGCCAGTGGACCTGAGAAGAGACAACGTGAGAAACTGTTCAACGAACCCTCATGTGAGGCCCTGGCTTAACCCATGCAACAGGTCCCATTGTCCTCCCCATCCTGCATTGGTTCAGCTGCTAACCTCTCCCTCTACCAGCCTGTCTTCTGATTTCTGGACTTTGGGGCCACTGTTTCTGATTAACACCCATCAGGAAGGGCAGCACATTGTTAGGTGTCTGATATTCACACCTTATCCTTCCCTCCCACCCATTCCTACAGCAGACTATCTACTTCTGTCCTGGCTTGGACCTAGACAATCCCACCAGAAGGAGGAATAAGGGGAAAGAAAGTAACCAAAACCGGTTTGGCTCAGTGGATAGAGCATTGGCCTGCGGACATAAAGGTCCCAGGTTCGATTCCCATCAAGGGCATGTACCTTGGTTGCGGGCACATCTCCAGGAGGGGACGTGCCAGAGGCAGCTGATTGATGTCTCTCTCTCATGGATGTTTCTTACTCTCTATCCCTCTCCCTTTCTCTCTGTAAAAAATCAATAAAGTATATTTTTTAAAAGCCGGGGGGAGGGGAGAAAGTGGATAGGAAGTTCGCAGCTAACCTTTGATTGAGTCTAGGCAGAGGCCAGGAGGAAGCTGGGAGGAAAGACACAAGAATTCTAAAGGAACAGCAAAAGGGAAGGCAAAGAAGGGAAGAGGAAGGAAGACAGAAGGTTAGAAGAGCAAATGGAAGGGTAAGAGAGGAGGGGTCTAGAGTGTGAAGACTTAGAGAAGGCCCAATAGATTCGAGCAGAAAAATCATTAGCTTTTTGGCTGGACACCAAAGTGATTCTTTCCAAAACCAAAATAGGTAAAAAAGCTTCCCCAGGCAGGGGTAGGCCAAAAGGTGAGAGCTAGTGGGCCTGCAGTATTCGCTGTCTCAGGAGTACATCTGCTTGCATTATCAACTTTATGAAACCACTGGGGCTGACAGGTGGGTGGGCCAACCACATTACTTTTTCTTAAAAGCAAACATGGATATGTAGTGGAGTAGAAGGCAAAACAAAGCAAAATAAACAAATAAAAAACCCACACTTTATTTTAAAGATAAAGCAGCCTTTAAAAACTGTCTGGCTTGGAGGGGATCTTTCCTGACAATGTCCCAAACTCCTAGGGTTACTCATTCACTCTCCTTTGCCATTTGAAACCAGTGAATGGAAACTTGAAAAAGTCTCTGAGGTAGGTTTGCCAGATAAAATACAGAATGCCAAGTTATATTTGAATTTAAGATAATGCATAATATTTTACATAAGTATGCCTTAAATAGTACAAGGGACATACACTAAAACATTTGTTTATCTGCAATTCAAATGTGACTGAATTGGAATCCTGTATTTTTGTTTGTTAAATTGGTAGTGCTACCTCTAAGATATCCAAAGAAAGACTGTCCCCTGCAACTTCACCCACAATCCTAGGCTAAGGTCCCATTATTTTCACAAAGGGTCCCTTTCCATGCTCTTCAACACTTCTATATCTGCTCAGCCCATGCACCTTAATCTAGACTAACCCATAACATCAGCTGCTTCCCTATCCCTCTCCAGGCCAGCCCAGCCTACCCACCCTACCAGCCCCAAAGCCCTACCTAAGAAGAGGCTGGTGGCTCCTCCAGATGACGGGGGCCCAGGCATCATTTTCTCTAAACAATATGTGTCTCTTTGTGTTCTTGGTGTCTTTCTGTCCCGTGTCAGTACCTTCCAGTTACTGTGGTCAATACCACAGTGCAGCTCACAGCCCTTCGCCAGAAGATGCAAACCCAGAATCTCTCTGCCTACATCATCCCAAACACGGATGCCCACATGGTAAGGGACGACTCCCACCCCTCATTCTTGCCTTTTCTGCTACCCCAGATAGCTTATGAGAACAGGCCACAAACAGGAGATTGTTATGACTCAAAAGATGAAGGCAGAGGAAGGATTTGACAGGCAAAGGAAGGAAATGGGGAGCTTGGACATGGGAGTTTAAGGCAGCTGAAAGAATGCAATCCTTTACATAGGAGAGAAGACATTGTCAAATCTTGACCTCAGGCAATGAAACTATAAACAACTTTAGAATGGATTTTTATCACTTCCTAGATGGAAGATCTACAAGGAATGTTTAGGAGGATAGAATGTGGTCTTGGAATAGGACTGGAAGAATGTTAAACTCCCTTCCTGCTCAGCCCTTTTCATAACCTAATGGATGGGGCACTGAAATCATCCAGAGCCCGGACTACACAAGTTCGGGTGTATATAGGCTAGGGGAGGGGAAGCAGACAGGAAACAATATAGTCTGAAGAAGAACTGCTGAGCAGAGCCCTGCCCACTCTTTCCCACTACTGTTTCCCCCTTCACCCTATCCACCTTTCCAGCACAAACCCTTTTGGAAGAGGAGAAATTTTAGTGTCTATAAGAATACTTGAATTAGTTTGTCCACCTGCTGGGAAAGACTAAGAACCTTGGATAAGTGTTTGAATTTCTGAGCCTTAATTTCCTCTTCTGCAAGATAGGAATATAAACTCTGTGTCTGAGGATTCTGAGGATCAAAATACCATAATGTATAAAGCAGAAACGATTTATGAGAGCTAGTGGCTCTGCCAGTATACTGTGCTCAGTGTACTATGCTAGACTGGGGACATAAGGTGACAGTTGGAGGGAAGAAATCAGAAGAACCAAAAGACATGATCCCAGACTGCACGGAATTCACATTCTGTCCAGGGATTCAAGACTCCTTTGCAGAACATTCCAGTACTAGATTGTGGGGCTTAGACCCTAAGAGATATAGTTAAGGGAAGAGATCCTAAGACCTGGGGGGAATTCCAGAGTGCTTCCTAGAAGAGGTGCCCAGTATGTCTGGCTTTTAGGACTGGATCAATCTGACCAAAAAAACTGAGATGTGGTTGGGAGGCTTTCCTGTGAGGTTCGATTTCATGAGGAAGGCTAACAATAATGTTGATTTCCTAGAGTGAGTACATTGGTGAACATGACAAGAGGCTCACATGGATGACAGGCTTTACAGGGTCTTCAGGTAACAACTATTACCCTGCCCTCATTGCTTCTATTGGTCTACTTATAGGTGGTCACAGGTACCCTGGTGTGGCTAGTTCTCTGCACCCAAGACCCCAGAACCTGGTGTCCAGAAGTCCCTTACTACTCTGCATCCCCTCCACCTCTGCAAAAAGGGTCACCAGAGTAGGTGTTCCATCAGGTTCCCCAGGGAACACATCTCATAGTCCACCAGCCACACTTCTGCATGAGGCAGAGAGCCCTCCTGGCTTCCTTCCCATGCTCATTGCCTCTGCCACAGCCAGGCCCAGCCTACCACTACCTGAGCTCCTTTTCTGGCACAGTCCCTACTCCTATGTCTAGCCACTAGAAGCCCGCTGATTTCTTTGGGTCACTTGGGAACAAAGTATTGTTTTGTTGGTCCTTTTAAGGGAAACATCACTTCACATGGCCAAATGAGGCACAAATGTAGAGAGTCCTTATATGAGGTCCCAGTTTTTGAAGGGGCTTCCCACCCTGATCCTGGCTCCTTGAATGAAACCAAACTTCTCTTGCTAATTCTTGCATATGCACGAATAAAACCACATCCCTCACCTTCACTCTCACCTCCAAGTTTCTTTGTTCTGCCCCAGGAACTGCAGTGGTGACCATGGGGAAAGCAGGTCTCTGGACTGACAGTCGCTACTGGACCCAGGCTGAGCAAGAGATGGACTGCAATTGGGAGCTCCATAAGGAAGGTAAAGGGGCTGCATGGATTTGTTCCCTATGCCCTGGAACCTAGGCTACGGTAAGTTTGGGGAATACTAGGTGAAGGGGTATATTCAAAACCAAGTTGGGTCCCTATGGAAAGCTGGGGAAATTCGAGGCCATTCCTAAACTTTAAGACTGCTATTAAGGAGGACACACATGGCAGCACTGTCATGGGCAGAAGCTTGGCTAGAGGGTCTGGGGCTGGCCCTGGAGGTGACCTCTGTTCCTTCCTGTCTTCCCCTAAGTTGGCAGTATTCCCATTGTCAACTGGCTCCTTACTGAGATTCCTGCTGGAGAGCGTGTGGGCTTTGACCCCCTCCTCTTCTCCATTGGTAAGTTCTTCCTTCAGTCCCTGTATTTGTCCACACCAATAAGGATGATTCAGCTTCCCTGGGATGTAAAAAAGCATAGTTTGGTAGAAGGAAGGGCAAGGAGACTAAAGACATAGTGTTTGAACGTGTGCTTGCAGAATATTTTGCAACAAAAATGTATTCATGAATTTTGTAATAATACTATATTTAAAAGAATGCATACAGACTTTTTAAAGTCATGAGTGCAGAGACTTAACCTAGAAGATCAGGGAACTATTAAGATCTAGCAGATAAATAGTCTAAGATGTTTTTGAATCCAGAACAACCCTTTAGGACCTGGAACTCTACCAATTAGGGCATGAAAATCACTTACTTGGCAGTCCTTTTCTGGAAGGCATCTTAGAAGGGTCAAAGGAGTTGAGAGGGCTTTTGAGTAAAGAATCATAGTCCTTCCTCCTCCCCCACCCCAGGAATACAGCTCCCTGGGTTATGGGGCCCCAGATGACTGTCTAGCCTGACCCCAAGGATGGAGACCTTATGAATAGGTACCTTCCCACTTCAGAAATGACTTTTTGCATTTCCAGTGGCCTAAACATCACCATTCCTTTAGGCTATGACATTGAAGCTCAGTCAAAATGGATAGTACCAAAAGAGGGCTCCACATCCATTGATACTTAATAAGATGAGTTTAGCCAATTGGCTATGAATAGTATTGGGATGGGATCAGGAGGGCCAGGTTGCTTGGACAGGCTCTGGACAGCTAGAACAGGAGGTTTAAGTGGGCAGGGGACAAGTGACTCCTTCCTGTCTCTGCAGGCACCTGGAAGAGTTATGACACAGCCCTCCAAGGCTCTGATAGAGAGCTGGTGCCAATCACAACCAACCTTGTGGACCTGGTATGGGGTTCAAAGAGGCCTCCAGTTCCAAGCCAGCCCATTTATGTCCTGCAGGAGGCGTTCACAGGTGAATCATCAAACCAGCTCTCCTTCCCAACATGTAGCAACACAGGCCCCTGCTGCTGCTACTTTGACTGAAAAAAAAATTGTCCTGAGAGGTACCAAACCAATGGTTCTCAAAACTTCATGTCCACCCCAATTTCCTGGGATGTTTGTTTAAAATGCAGATTTCTGAGCCCTCTCAAATGTGACTCAGAATCAAAGGTCCTCAGACCATATTTAGAAAATGCTGGAATAAAAGATTGTTAGTATTTGAAGCAATAGGAAGCAGGGAGAGAGAAAACAAGGGAGTCAGAGAAAGATGAAAAATAACATACTCTTTTGAAGAGAGAAAAGACACAATATGAGTTGCTGATGTGGTATTGGGGACCAACTCCCATTGATTCATTCCCAAACCTTTTGTTCCAGTGCTCTTGTGATGAGGAATTTAGATTTAAGGTCGCTGGAGTTGGGTGGGCCAGGTTGAACAAAGGCAGTAAATAAGATCAGGGTCAGTGTGTGGCACAGATTAGGATTCAAGTTTCAGCTGGACTACAGAGGAAAGTTAAGTGACTCCCAAAATTCTGCTGACACCATCAAAATATGTCATAAAAGAACAGTGTGCTCTATGATTCTTGTAAGTAGTGACTAAAATCCTGGTGGGACCAGGCTACTTACAGACTATGAATCAGTCTTGGCCACCACTACCTTCTACCTTCCCAGGAATTTTGAACCGGCCAGTGGACTTGGATTCCTAGGAATATTGGGCAATCTGAGAGGCCCCTTTTCACTTGCAGATCCATGCACATTTGTTGTTTGGAGAGGAGACAAAAAAGCAGGAGTGAAATTTCAAAATAGCAGTTCTAATGAAACAAGTTAAAATTGTGTCCAATTTTTTTTTATCCATTCTGATGTAACTTATAGAATCATTCTTTCTGCATCTTGGCAGGTTTTAAAGAAACTTTATATCCAAGGCTGTTCCTCAAACATAAAATTTATCTGGTTCAGATAAAGAAGGGAAATGGGGAGGGAATGAAGAGGAAAGCCTCCCAGAAACTGGGAGACAATTTGCATGAGTTTTGTCACGTCCCACAAGTGAGGGGAAACCGAGCCATAGCTGGCTGCTAGTCTTCAAGGAAGAGCCATCAGGCGCCAGAGCTGGGCCTGGAAGCTCGAAAATAAAGTTCTTCAGTCCCTAAAGTTATACAGATGAGAGACTGTTTCTCCAGCAACTCAGGTTTTGAAGGGCACAGGGAGCAAAGGAAAGAACTTGAAAAGTTGGTTATTCAAAGATTCCTGTATATATCAGATTACTTTTTGTTTTGTTTTTGTTAATCCTCACACGAGGATATTTTTCCATTGATTTTTTTTAAATTAAATCATTATTATTAAGATTATTACATTTGTTTCTATTTTTTCCCCTCCATAGCACCCCTCCACCCAACTCCCACCCTTCCCTCTGCCCTTACCTCCCCCCCATTGACCTCATCCATAGGTGTATGATTTTTGTCCAGTCTCTCCCTGTACACCCCTCACCCCTTTTTCCCTGAGAATTATCAGTCCACTCCCTTTCTGTGCTCCTGATTCTATTATATTTACCAGTTTATTCTGTTGATCAAATTTTTAATTCACTTAATTTTTAGATTCACTTTTGATAGATATGTATTTGTTGTTCATAATTTTTTGGCTTTTACCTTTTTCTTCTTCCTCTTCTAAAAGAGTACCTTTCAGCATTTCATATAATACTGGTTTGGAGTTGATGAACTCCTTTAGCTTTTTCTTCTCTGTGAAGCTCTTTATCTGCCCTTCAATTCTGAATGATAGTTTTGCTGGATAGATTATTCTTGGTTGTAGGTTCTTGCTATTCATCACATTGAATATTTCTTGCCACTCCCGTCTGGCCTGCATCATTTCTGTTGAGAAATCAGCTGACAGTCGTATGGGTGTTCCCTTGTAGGTAATGAACTGTTTTTCTCTTGCTGCTTTTAATATTCTCTCTTTGTCTTTTGCTCTTGGTATTTTAATTATGATGTGTCTCGGTGTGGTCCTCTTTGGATTCCTTTTATATGGGTTTCTGTGTGCTTCCTGGACTTGTAAGTCTATTTCTTTCACCAGATGTGGGAAGTTTTCAGTCATTATTTCTTTGAATAGGTTTTCAGTATCTTGCTCTCTCTCTTCTTCTGGCACCCCCACAATTCTGATGTTGGTACACTTGAAACTGTCCCAGAGGCTCCTTACATTATCTTCACAGTTTTGGATTCTTTTCTCTTCTTCCTTTTCCAGTTGAATGTTTTCTGCTTCTTTATATTTCAAATTTTTTACTTGATTCTTGCCTTCCTCTAGTCTGCTGTTAGGACTCTGTATAATATTTTTTATTTCAGTCAGTGTCTCTAGTCGGTCCTTTTTCATCTCCTCTTGGGACTTGCTAAATTTATCCATCATCTTTAGTTGGATCTTTTGCAACTCTAGTTGGTCTTTTGCATCTCTTTTTGGGACTGAATAACTTTACCTAACTTTTCTAGCATATTCTTGAAAAAGCTTATAAGCGTGGTTTTGAACTCTCTATCCAGTCGTTTGTTTTTTTTTTCCTCCATTTCTTTTGTTTGTGATCCCTTCCCTTGTCTCAGCATTTTCATTATGCTGGGGAAACTTCTGTGTTGAATTCAGCCTTATGATACCAGACTTGCAAAACCGAAGAAGCCTCTGTTGAGCTTGGGACGGGTGGAGTCTCAGGGCTTAAGGGACCGCCTTGCCTTCCAGTTGGCCCCGCCCTCCGTGGCTCCTGAGTCTCACGTAACTGGGTAATTGCTGGAGCGGTCCTTGTGTGCGCGTGCCAACAGTGCCTCTAGACCACTGCCTTTCCAGCTCCCCTGCACACCAGGACCACAAGAGTCTAGGTCCCCAGGGTTTCACCCAAAACAGGGGCTTAGTGGAGTCAGGAGTGGCACAGTTGGGAGAGTCTGTCTCCCTCCCACTCACAAAAGCCAGCGGCAAAATCAGCAATCTCTCCTCTGCGCAGTGCTGTGCACGCGACCAGACCTCTGATCTTTTGTGACTCCCCTAAATTTCCGTGCACCTCTCCCTTTTCACAGTCCAAACTCCCCCCTTATGAGTTTCGGCTGGATCTGGGGTTTAGTGTCATAGGATAGGGAGTTCAATGCCTTTGAGAGTCTCTGTTTCCCTCCCACCAGAGAAAGCCAGCCAGGTACTCTGGCACACGCTCTCTCAGAGCGCGCGCGTCTCCGTACCTCAGCTTTTTGCAGCTCCTCTGGGTTTCTGTGAGCCCCTCTCTTTCCTTCTAGCTGTAGAACTTACACTCAGCCAGCTTTCCTGTGGTTCTGGATGTTGTCCGTTCTGCCTTTTAGTTGTAGTTTTGAAATTGTTGTGCGAGGCAGCAGTGTAGGTGTTTACCTATGCCGCCATCTTGGATTCTCCATCTATTAGTTTTTTGATGGAGTCTTTAGGGTTTTTTATGTACAGAATCATGTCATCTGCAAATAAGGACAGCTTTACTTCTTCTTTTCCAATTTGAATGCCTTTTATTTCTTCTTCTTGTCTAATTTCAATGGCTAATACTTCCTTCCAGTAATATGTCAAACAGGAGTGGTGAGAGTGAGCCTCCCTGTCTTGTTCCTGTTCTTAGGGGAAATGGTTTTAGTTTTTGCCCATTGAGTATGATATTGACTGTGGGTTTGTCATATATGGCATTTATTATGTTGAGGTATGACCCTTCTATTCCCACCTTGTTGAGAGTTTTTATCAAGAAAGGGTGTGGGATTGTGTCAAATGCTTTTTCTGCATTAATTGATATGACTATGTGATTTTTATCTCTCAGTTTATTTAGGTGATGCATCACGTTTCTTGATTTGCAAATATTGTACCATCCCCAACAATATTGCATTCCTGGGATAAATCCAACTTGATCATGGTGTATGATCTTTCTGATGTACTGCTGAATCTGATTTGCTAGAATTTTGTTGAGGATTTTGGCATCTATGTTCATGAGGGATATTGGCCTATAATTCTCTTTCATTGTGTTGTCTTTATCTAGTTTTGGTATAAGGGTGATACTGTCTTCATAGAAGTGTTCCTTCTTCGTGAAATTTTTGGAATAGTCTGAGGTAGATAGGTTTTAATTCTTCCTGGAATGTTTGGTAAAACTCCCCAGTGTAGCTGTCTAGCCCTGGTCTTTGGCTTGCTGGAAGCTTTTTGATGACTGCTTCAATTTCTTCCACAGTTATTGGTCTATTGAGATGTTTAAATTCTTCTTGATTGAGTTTTGGAAGGTTATATTTTTCTAGGAATATGTCCATTTCTTCCAGGTTGTCCAGTTTGTTGGGATAGAGTTATTCATAGTATTTTTTAACAATCCTTTGTATTTCGGTGTAGTCTGTTGTTATTTCTCCTTTTTCATTTCTGATTTTGTTTATTTGAATCCTCTCTTTGCTTCTTGGTGAACATAGCTAGGGGTTCATCAATCTTGTTTATCCTTTCAAAGAACCAGCTCTTGGATTTGTTGATTGTTTGTATTGTTTCATTGGTCTCTATGTGGTTTATCTCCGCTCTGATCTTTCCTTCCTTCTTACACTGGGCTTTTCTTATTGTTCTCTTTCTAACTCTTTGAGTTGTAGGGTTATATAATTTATTACCACTGTTTCCTCTTTTTTTGCAGTAGACTTGTAGAGCTATGAACTTCCCTCTCAAGACTGCTTTCACTGTGTCCCATAGATTTTGGATTGTTGTGTTTTCATTGTCATTTGTTGCCAGGGTGTTTTTTATTTCTTCCTTGATCTCTCTGGTAACCCTGTCATTGTTCAATAGCATGCTGTTTAGTTTCCGTGTATTTGATTTCTTTGGATTATTTTTATTGTAGTTGATTTCCAGTTTTATGCCACTGTGATCTGAGAAGATGCTTGATATGATTTCTATCTTCTTGAATTTGAAGAAACTTTGCCTATGACTCAACATATGGTCTATCTTTGAAAATGACCTATGTGCACTTGAGAAGAATGTATATTCTGTAGCTTTGGGGTGAAATGTTCTAAAGATGTCAATTTCATCTGATCTAGTGAGTCATTTAGGATTGATGTTTCTTCGCTGATTTTTTGTTTAGAGGATTTGTCCAATGGTGATAGTGGGGTGTTAAAGCTTCCTACTATGATTGTATTGCTGTCAATATCTCCCTTGATATCCTCCAGGAGTTTTTTATATATTTGGGTGCTCCTGTATTGGGTGCATATATGTTTACCAGAGTTATTTTTTTCTTGTTGAATTGCTTCCTTTAGTACTATGAAGTGGTCTTCCTTATCTCATGGTATGGCCTTCACTTTGAGATCTAATTTGTCAGATATAAGTATTGCTACCCCAGCTTTTTTTTTCATTTCCATTCACCTGAAAAACCGTTTTCCATCCCTTCACCCTCAGTCTGTGTGCGTTTTGTTTTTTTTCCCTGAGGTGGGTTTCTTGTAGACAGCTGATATATGAGTCATGTTTTCTTATCCAATTCATTACCCTATGTCTTTTGATTGGAGCATTTAATCTATTTACATTTAAAGATATTATTGATAGGTACTTATTTGTTGCCATTTTTATTCTTTAGCCCTGTGTTCCTTTTTCACTTTCTAGTTTTTTTCTTTTTTCTTTTCTTTTTTTTTTTTTAACAGTAGACCCCTTAGCATTTCTTGCATTGCTGGTTTGGTGGTAATAAATTCCCTTCGTCCTTTTTTTTTGTTTATGAAGCTCCTGATTTCCTCTTCAATTTTGATTGATATCCTTGCTGGGTACAGTGTTCTTGGA
Organism: Lasiurus cinereus; assembly: GCA_011751065.1. Taxonomy (NCBI): domain Eukaryota; kingdom Metazoa; phylum Chordata; class Mammalia; order Chiroptera; family Vespertilionidae; genus Lasiurus; species Lasiurus cinereus. Next base: position 21,083,217 of record JAAGEH010000015.1, on the reverse strand, counting down.
TTCAGACCCTTCCTTTGCATGACTTTGTATATTTCATTCCATTCCCTTCTGGCCTGAGAAGTTTCTGTTGAGAAAACAGTCACTAGTTGGGTGAGGGTTCCTTTATAGGTAACTTTCTGTCTCTCTCTGGCCACTTTTAAGATTCTTACTTTGTCGTTGGTGTTTGCCAATTTAATTATAATGTGCCTTGGTGTCAGTCTTTTGGGGTTCATTTTTCTTGGGACTCTGTGAGCTTCTTGGATTTGTGTGGGTTTTTTCTTCCCTATATCAGGAAAGTTTTCTGTCATTATTTCTTCAAACAGGTTTTCTATTCCTTGCTCAGTTTTCTCTCATTCTGGTGTCCCTAATATACAGATATTGTTTTGTTTCATGTTATCCCAAAGTTCCCTTAGGCTCTCCTCTTGCTTTTTAATTTTTTTTCTATTAGCTGCTGTACTTGGGTATTTTTTCCCACCTTGTCTTCTAGCTCACTGATATTGTCCTCTGCTTCTTCTTGTCTACTGTTGATGCTTTCAATTGAGTTCTTTACAACAGTGATGTCATTTTTTATTTCCTCTTGGTTCTTACTCATATTGTCAAATTTGTCTTCCATTCTATTCAGCCACCCTATGACCATTTCTCTGAATTCTTTCTCTAGAAGGTTGCTTGCCTCCATTTTGTTTACTTCCTTTTCTGATGTTGCCTGCTTTTCTTTCATATGTGGGATGTTTCTTTGTCTGCCCAGGGTCTCTCTTCTCTGGGTATCTGGTTATGTAGTTCTCTCTCTCCGGCGTTAATTTAAAGGCACAAAAACAACACAACCAGGTACAATGCACAAGGCACCAAACAGAAATGTATTCACAATATTAATAGCCACAAATAAAGGTGACCACCAGAGAGAAAGAAATTAGGGGATAGGAGAGAAAGAAGAAGAGAAAAAAGAAGAAGAAAAGGAAAAAAGAGGGAAAGAAAAGAAAGGAGTGCCAAAATGATATTGGGAGAAGATAGAAAAAAGAAAAAGAAATAATAAAGAAAAGAGAGAGAGTAAGAAAGAGAAGGGGGAAAAGTTATATACACGGGGAGAAAACTACAATAGAATAGAACTAATTTCAGCAAATGCCAGCAACAAGTACCTGGAGATTAATGCACTGTACAAACAACAACTAATATCAAGAAGGGCAAGGGAAAACAGAAGTAAAAAACAAACAAAAACAAAGCAAACAAAAAACAAAACAAAATAAGAAGAATAAGCAAAACAATCTCACAAAAATGTATAAAAAATCAACATTCAAGCAAACCCCATCAAAAAGACAGAGAGAAAAACAATTTTTTTGGATAGTGAAGACAGAGAAGGGAGAGGTGTCTATGGACTTGGAGCAGGGAATTGGAAATCAGATATATAAGTGGGGTGAAATTTTGATAGGGGGGAAAAAGAAAGAATAGGAAAAAATCTAAAGTAGGAAAAGGGTAAGAGAAACAGGACAACAATAGGGGAAAACTTAGGAAGAGAGTGAAGGCATAAAGGTAGATTTGAAATAGAATAAAATGATGCTAAAGGACAGATGCAATTAAAATGTAGAACTCTAATCCCAAAGTAAAATAAAGAGAAAATAAAATGACACTCTTTTTCCAAAATGGTAAAAAAAAAATGGTAGAAATAATACTGATTGAAAATAAAAATGTAATAATTAAAAAGGTAAAATCAAGTGAGGGAAAAAATAGTTTCTTAAGTAAAAGATGAAAAACATAAAAAATTAAAAATAAGAAATAAAAAAAATAGAGTTTGCAGTAGTGAAGATCATTCACTTCCTTTACTGATCTGTTTGGCATGCCTGTTTCCCAGTTGGGGCAATATTGCAGTTCCCTGCATTCCACTAGTGTTTAAGCCTGCAGTGTGTCTTAATCTCTTTATTCTTTTGCCATTACACAAGAGTCAATTTGTGAGTCAGCCCTTAGGTGACAGTGTTTCGGAATTGACCTCTGAGAGTAAAGGTCCTCTCTAGCATGTGCTTAGAACCTGCTTTCCTTGTGGCACTCAATACTGGTTTGTGGGAATGGGCTTCCCCAGAGCTGGTTCTTCAACGATCACTCTCTGCTCTGATCCCCAGGCTCCAGAAAAACACTTTTCCCACCTTGGTCTGCCAGGGTGTCCCCAACTGGGTGATCCTATGTATTGGGCTTAGCAATCAGAAGCAAGGATCTGAAGAGGAAAGAGCACAAGTCTGTGCAGTCCCCTTTCCCCGCTCCTACCCAAGCAGCCAGTACACTTTAATAACTCCCAGGCTGTCCTCCTAGGTCAGATCAAAATGGGTTGCTTTCTAGAGCTCCCCTCTGTTAACAGCTCTGAGGACCCCCTTCCACATTCAGGGATCATGCCCTGCCCAACATCCACGGATTTCTCTAGGTGCAGATTTTCCCCGGTCCTCCAGCTCCCAGTGCATGCCTTTCTTTTCTGCGGGACCAGAGACTTCACCTTATCCCAGGAAAAATCTGACCTTTCCGTGTGGTGTGTGGAGCTCCTCTGAATCTGAGTGTTTGCACCGATTGGGGAGCGGTGTTCTGGGGCTAGTAGCTGTTCAATGGGTGCTGCAGCTGTATATTTTCACCTATTTTTTCCTTCAAGATGGTGTGGTCTCCGCTTCTGAACTGGTGGCTCAGGCAGGGAACCCAGCAGCAGTGGGGGCTGCCCAATCAGGGGAGCCCCGTCCAGCAGTCCCCCACCTTCTCCTGGAGTATAGTATCCCTTAAATCACCAACAAACACTCCCTGTGCAACCCTTAGCTGTTCTCTCTGTTTGCTCATGGAGAAGGCTCAGGACACGTCTGTCTATTCCGCTGCTATTTTTCTCTCTCCATTATCTTCTTAATATGAATTTTTTGGGAAAAGATGTGGTAGGAAATGTCTATCACCTATTTGTGAATCAAACTGCTGCTGCTGCTGCTGCTGCTGCTGCTGCAGTCAGTTGTACTTATGCCAAGTCTAAGTCAGATTCTGGCCTTCTAGACTAGAGGAGATTTGTCTTTATATCTGAAGCCCCCTTGCTTATTTTGGTATCTTTAAAGCTGACTCAGGAGTTGGCAGCTTTTTCTTGTTTTTCCTTCTTCCTCTTTCACTCCAGTATCTTTCCATTGATTTTTAGAAAGTGTGGGAGAGAGAGGGAGGGACAGAGAGAAACATCAATATGAAAGAGACACATTGATTGGTTGCCTCCTGCATGCACCTCAACCAGAGTGGAGGAACTTGCAATCAAAGTACGTGCTCTTGACTAGAATCAAACCGGGGTCACTCCAGTTCTCAGGCTGACACTCTATCCACTGAGCCAAACTGGCTAGGCCTGTATCAGATAATTTAAATTTTCTTTCATTATTTGTCTCAAAAATTATCACATTCATAAACCTTGAAAGCATAATTCTAGGTAAAAGAAGCCAGTCCGAGAAAACCCCATATTGTATGGTTCCATTTGTATGAAATATCCAGCAGAGGCAAATACATTGAGCCAGAAAGCAGAGTAGTAGTTTCTATAGGCTGAAAGAGGGTGGAATAGAGAGATACTGCATAAGAGCTATAGGGTTTCCTTTGGGGATGATGGGAATGTTCTGGAATTAGATAGTGGTGGTGGTTGCACAATCTTGTGATTGTTCTTAAAGCCACTGAATTGTACACTTTAAAATTATTATAATGATACATTTTATGGTACTTGTATTTTACCACAATAAAATAAGATAAACCTTAAAAAGTATCATACCCAAGTGGGGGGGGGTGTGATACCCAAAGCTTTGATTCTTGTTGAATTGTTTTAGCTGTTTGTACATAGTTTGTTTTTTTAAATGGCATCCAGTTATTTATGCTAATCACTGAGCCCAAGTAGGACCCTATTAAGGGGTTATGACCTTGTACAGGTAAATTCCTAGCCCTGTGTAGAGATAGGTTCTTTATAGGGAGCAGGAATAAAAGATGAAAACTAAAGTCCTAGGACCAGGATATAAGCATCTCAGAAAGTACAGCTCTCTGACACTGAATTTAAGGACAGGTTTGGGGACTGACAATGTTAGCAAGATAGTTCAGGGTCTGTATAGATTAAGAGTGCGAGCCATGTAGTCAAAACAACTGTGTTAAAATCTCAACTCCACCCCTAGGCAGCTATAAGACCCTAGATAAGTCACTTTACCTCCTCGAAGACTCTATAAAATGGGCCAAGTAAGAATTAAAATAATGTATACAAAGTGCTTAAGACCAGATCTGTGGCTTATTAAGAACCAGGGTTACTGCAGGGAAGAGACTTAAACATGGCCCAGTCCTATTCTTTTGCCCTTCGCCCTTCAACTAGGGCTGCTCTCCTGCTCTCTGTTCTGTATGCATATTTATTGATCATAAAGTTGTATCAGACTCACTATACGCCAGTACACCATCTATGTGCATTACAAATATGCATTCAGGGTAAAGGGAAATAAATGGTGACAGAAGGAGACTTGATTTAGAGTGGTGAACACACGATACAATATACACTTGAAACCCATATAATTTTACTAATCAATGTCATTACAATAAATTCAATAAAAATGTTTAAATACAGGGAATCCCCAAAAATGTATACACACTTTAGCCTGATAGCTCAATTTTGAAAATAAAATATATTTTAATAAACACTGCCTTTATAATTATTCAATGTGTGTGTATACATTTTTGTGGGACACTCTATGTATTAATTCATTTGACCCCCACTGAGCCAAACCAGTCTCGGCCATAACAACCCTAATGATACTATCATTATGATCTATTCTCATTTTACACGTTTGCAAAATAAGACACAGCGCTGCTAACTAATTTGCCCAAGGTCACCCAGCTAGTAATGGGCAGAGCTAGGATTTGAACCCAGATAGCATAGGTCCAGAGCCCATATCTCTAAGGACTGCACGAGTAGAAGTTTGTTTAAAGAAAGAGTTCCACTGCTTTTAGAGAAATGAAAAACTATTGCCCTAAGGGAGCTCCCTCAGAGAGTGTCAAAGAGAAGATACATTACTCATGCTTTCTTTGGGCTATTTTGCTTCTAGGGAGCACCTGGCAGGAGAAAGTATCTAACATCCGCAGCCAGATGCAGAAACATCGCAAGGCCCCAACTGCTGTGCTTCTGTCAATGCTTGATGAGACAGCCTGTGAGTACACATGTGGGTGACTGGCTTCCTCCAACACCCAAGCCTCCTGGACCCTGCAGTGTAGGACTCCTCCTCCAGCCACCAGGTGCCCACCACTCCTTGAGAGCACTGTGGCCATGACCTATGGGGCTTAATTACAAGGAACAACAACAGCCTGTAATTATTGGAATCAAGAGTCTAGGTCAGTAGTCAGTAAACTCATTAGTCAACAGAGCAGCAGTTTGCCGATCATTGGCCTATGGGAACTAAGAGGAGATGAAAGGATATCATATCTGCTGAATAAAGCAACAAGGAAGCCCAGGGCAATCTGGGGCCAACCCCCAGGACACTGGAGGAATTGCCTAAACACAACAGCAAAGGTTTCTGTCTCATGAAGGGAAAGAGGCTCAGCAAACACCTCCCAGCAGCACCACCTCCATCCCATGGCACTCACACATCCAGCTTTAGTACCCAGTGAAGCTCTGTTCTGTCTTTGTGTGGCCATGGCTTCTTATCTGACCCCAGCTCTAGGCTTCAGTTAATCTGGGAACCTCCTGAAACTGTGTACTTACTGCCGGCTGGGCATCTGCATTTTTCTGAGAGAAGGGTCCATAGCTCTCATTCCTGCCTCAAAGACACCCCACCCCCAAAGACTGAGAAATATGCAAGGTAGATGAAGCAGGGGTGCTGCTGGCAATCTTTGGGGTGCCAAAGAAAATAGTGTGGCATAGATTCAGACAGTTCAGTCTCATACATAGTCTCCTTCCTCCTCCCCAGGGCTCTTCAATCTGCGCAGTAGTGACATCCCTTATAACCCCTTCTTCTATTCCTACACGCTGCTCACAGACTCATCCATAAGGTACGGCTTTTCTTTGGCTTGCTGTGCTGGACTTCCTCCCATTTCTACCCCTCACTGTTCCACCACTTACTCTACCACCGCATGCAGCCTCTCCATGAGCTTGGAGTTTTTCCTGACCCGTTGACCACTCTTCCTACCTACTCCAAATCTGGTCTACTACTCCTGCTCCCTGGCCTCCAGCAACAAATGGCCTTGGGTCCTTTGTGTTGTCCTTAGAGATTCTCAGGACCTTCCTGATCTTGCTTCCCTACTCAGGTTATTTGTAAACAAAAGTCGCTTTAACTCCGAGACCCTGAAGTATCTGAACTCCAACTGCACAGGACCCATGTGTGTGCAACTCGAAGATTATAGCCAAGTCTATGACAGTGTCCAAGCCTATGCCTCAGGAGCTGTGAGGATCTGGATTGGGACCAGCAATACTATGTATGCATTTTACAACGTGATACCCCAGGTGGGTTTGCCAGGCCCTAGCCCAGGCCAGACACTGCCCCACTCCAACCCTGATAAGTCCCTCAGCCATTCAGGCAGTTGGTCAGTCAGAAATGGTGCAGTGAACCCCTTCTAGACCTCCCTGGGAAGAGAAGGAAGAAGAACCAGTTGTCCGTCCACAGAGAACTCAATTGTCAAGGAGGCTAGAGGGAGTACAGCTTGGTAGAGCAGAGGCTTTGAGAATGCCAAGCATGAGACAGTCCTGGCTTTGACCCAGCTGGTTGTGTAATGACCTTGGACAACTGACTCATCCAAGTTGGACCTCTGTTCCCTCATCTGTAAATGGCGATAAGAGTCCCAACCTCAGAGGAGTTGCTCTGAGGAGCTATAGAGGAAATAGGTCATGTAAAACACAGTGCCTGGCACACAGTATGTGCTCAATAAGTGATAGATGTTGGGATATGATGGGCAGCAAACTCACACTGTCAGAACAGCCTATCGACTTGTGGGGCCAGCCTCTGATCTGTCCCAGAGCACTGGTGGGATACAGAGGCAGGAAGTGATAGAAGGGCAGAAAGGAGGGAATGTTAAGGTGGCCATGGAAGACTAAGAAAGACCTGAGTAGCCAGAAAGCATACAAGGAAAAGTCATTGCCACCATAGGGATGGGCAAGTCTCCCTTCACCTGGGATTTATTGTCGAACCATTTCAAACACACTGTGCCTTGGAAAAGGTTCTCAGACCTCTTCTTCTCTGCCCATGACAGGGTAAAGTCATAGCAGAAACCTACTCCCCAGTGATGGTAACCAAGGCGGTGAAAAACAGCAAGGAGCAGACCCTCCTCAAGGCCAGCCACGTAAGTCCATGGGCAGGTAGAACAGACTTTTCAGAGCTCCTGGTGTGAGGGGTTACAAAGGGGATCCTGCAAGAGGAGCCTGAAGAAGCCTCTTCAATGAAATAGAAGTGGACACAGAATCTCTAGGCATAAGCTAGTGCTTTATTCCCTTACTCCTGGCATGGTACAGTGGTTTAGAGCACAGGCCCTGGAGTTAGGGTATCAGAGTTCAAACTCTAGCTCACCTCCTAGCTGGGTGATCTTGGGCAAGTGGCTTCACCTCTCTGGGCCTCAGTTACCTCATTTTTAAAATGAGGATTAAAATAGTAATCTACAGCATAGGGTTGTTTTGAAGATTAAATAAATATATAATATATTAGAGGCCTGGGCATAAAATTCATCCACGGGTAGGATCCCTAGGCCTGGCTGGCAATCGGGGACGATTTGGTTCCCAACTTCCCCACCTCTTTCATCCCTTACCACCAGTGCATCAGCACTGTGTGGTTGCCCCTGCTTCCTTCTTTCCTCGCCACCTGCACAGTACCCCCCCCCCGCCCCACCTCCCTGCCTCCTCCTTCCCTTGCCATCCATGCAGTTCCTCTGCCTCCTCCTTCCCTCACTCCTTCAGTGCCCTGCTATCACCACTGGTCTGCCGCCATGTTCTGTGTCACCCCTGGTGGTCAGCACACATCATAGCAAGTGATCAAACTTGTTTTCCTGGTCAAATGCCTGAATGGACACTTTGTATATATATATGAGTGTATAGAGGGAGAGAGAGAGAGAGAGAGAGAGAGAGAGAGAGAGAGAGAGAGAGATTATACAGTGGTACCTCGAGATACGAGTTTAATTCGTTCCGTAACCTTGAGGCGTGGGAAACTATGAGATGCTCGAGTCACGGTAAACTCGTGGGTCATGTGCAGCCTGCTGATCTGCGCGATTACTCATATCTCAACTGTTGCTCGTATTTCAAAGCAAAAATCACTCGCTCGACGGCTCGTATCTTAAAAATCTCATATGTTAGGGCACTCGTATCTCGAGGTACCACTGTACTATCTATGATACACTAGAGGTCCAGTGTATGAAAGTCATTCAGGTGGGGGGGGTGGTCCCCTCAGTCCAGCCTGCACCCTCTCCAATCCAAGACCCCGCAGGGGATGTCCGACTGCTGGTTTAGGCCCAATCCTGGGGATCAAGCCTAAACTGGTGGTCAGACATCCCTCTCACAATCTGGGACCACTGACTCCTAACTGTTCACCTGCCTGCCTGCCTGATTGCCCCTAATTGACCCCCCACCAGCCTGGTCACCTCCAACTGCCCCCCCCACCAACGTGGTCACCCTTCACTACTCCCCTCTACAGGCCTGGTGGCCCCACGCAGCCTGTTGCTCAGTCATTTGGTCACTCCTCTTTACTAACCCTCCTGCAGGCATAGTTCCCACACAGCATGTTCAGTCATCCATTCAGTTGTGATGGTCGCTTAGGCTTTTATTATCATAGATGTGTACATAAAACACATATATTATAATATATGTTGCCTCTTAATATCCACAGAAGATTGGTTCTAGGACCTCCTCAGATACCAAAATCTGCAGATGCTCAAGTCCCTTATGTAAAATGTTCTAGAATTTGCATACAACCTACACACAGCCACCCATATACTTTATTTATTTATCCTCACCCAAGGACATTTTTTCCATTGATTTTTAGAGAAAGTGGAAGAGAGGGGAAGACAGAGAGAAATATCAATGTAAGTGAAATACATGGATTGGTTGCCTTCTGCATGCACCCTTAATTACGGCCAGGGCCAGGGCTGGGGAGAAGCCTTCAATAGAGGTATGTGCCCTTGACTGGAATTGAACCTGGAACCCTTTGGTCTGCAAGCCAACGCTCTATCCATTGAGCCAAACTGACTAGGGCTTCTTCCATATCTTTAAGTCATCTCTAGATTACTTATAATACCTAATGCAAAGCAAATGTGGTGTAAATAGAGTGGGGCAAAAGCAGATTTACAGTTGTGAGTACAAAAAATACAGTTTATTCTTGTATTATTTTGCATATGAACAACTGTAAACCTACTTTTGCCCCATCTTGTAGTTGTTATACTGTATTGTTTAGGGATCAACTTTCTGAATACTTTTTCAAATATTTTTGATCCATGGTTAGTTGGATCTGTGAATACAGAGCCTGTGGCTACAGAGGGCTGGCTATACCAGTTAAATATTAACAAATTATTAATATATGTTAAGTATTTTCATTATATTATATAATCAATATATAATATACTAATGGCCTGGTGCATGAAATTTGTGCATGGGGTGGGATGGGGGATGTCTCTCAGCTGGCCTGAACCCTCTCCAATCTGAGACAGCTTCTGGGATTGGGCCTAAACCAGCAGTTGGACATTGCTCTCCCAATCTGGGACTGCTTGCTCCTAACGGCTCACCTGCCTGCCTGCCTGCCTGCCTGATCCCTAACCATTCTTCCCAATAGCCTGCTCACCCCCAACTGCCCTCCCCTCCTAGCCTGATCTCCTCTAACTGCCTCTGCCTGGGCCCTACCATCATGACTTTGTCTGGAAGGTCTCCTGGTCTAATTAGCATATTACCTTTTTATTAGTATAGATAATTACATATTATATAAATATATGTACATACATTTACATACATATCATGTGTATACACATATAAATATATAATTATACAAATATGTAATAATCAGATGAATTATATAAATTTGTAATTGTACATAATTATATACATACTAGAGGCCCAGTGCATGGAATTCGTGCATGGGGGGGTGTCCTTCAGCTCAGCCTGCTCCCTCTCCAATATGGGACCCCTTGAGGGATATCTGACTGCCTGTTTAGGCCTGATCCAGGTAGGATCGAGCCTAAACGGGCAGTTGGCCATCCCTCTCACAATCCAGGACTGCTGGGTCCCAACTGCTCACCTGCCTGCCTTCTTAAATGCCCCTAACTGCTTCCTGCCAGCCTGATCACCCCTTAACCACTCCCCTGCCAGCCTCTTAGCCTCTAGCTGCCCTCCTCTGTGGGCCTGGTCACCCCTAACTGCCCTCCCCTGCAGGCTTGATCACCCCCAACTGCCCTCCCTTGCATGCCTGGTCCCTCCCAACTGCCCTCCCCTGCTGGCCATCTTGTGGTGATCATCTTGTGTATACATGGGACAAGATCTTTTGACCACATGGGGGCAGTCATCTTGTGTGTTGGAGTGATGGTCAATCTGCATATTACTCTTTTATTAGATAGGATAGAGGCCTAATACATGGGTGGGGGCCAGCTGGTTTGCCCTGAAGGTTGTCCTGGATCAGGTTGGGTGTTCCCTTGGGGAATGGGGTGGCCTGGGTGAGGGGTCTGTGGTGGTTTGCAGGCCAGCGACACCCCCAAACAGAGGCCCTGGTATCTGGGATTTATTTATTTTCTATAATTGAAACTTTGTAACCTGGAGCACAACCAAGCCTTCTGCTTGCACAGCCATTGAAACTTTGTTGCCTTAAGCGGAGGCCTGGGCTTGCTAGGGTGTGCAGAAAGCTTGGCTTCCTCCATCACTAGGGGCAACCCAAGTGTCCCTCCTGCTCTCTCTGTGCCCGTAGCCATCTTGGTTGGGTTAATTTGCATACTCACTCTGATTGGCTGGCGGGTGTGGCTGGTGGGTATAGCAGAGGTATGGTCAATTTGCATATTACTCTTTTATTAGATAGAATAATTATATTAAATGATATATGTATTGCTTTGTGCACCATCAGGCACATTCTAAGTGTTAAATATGTGTTCACTGTAATTATTTTCTCACCCTGGCAAGAGGATGACTCACCTCATTTTAAAAAACCTTTTCTTATAGAAAATCTTAAATATATGTGAAAATCGAGAAAATGACATAATGATTCCCATACACCATCACTCAGCTTCAACTGTCCTCAATTATGGCAAACCCATATTCATCTCCTCCACTCCCCACCCTCTGATGCTGGGTGACCTTAAAGTAAATTCCAGATATTATATCCTTTCTTCGGTCAACACATCAGTAAATATTTCTAAAAGACAAGGACTCTTCAAAACATCACCACCCTGTGATCACATACATAAACACTAACAAGAATACCTTCATATTATCAAACTAGTAGCCCTTTGCATGAATCTGTGTGCCAGTAGCTCTTTGTGGGGCCTGGCCGCTCCATGCCCACTTCCCAGAGTCTCTCCCTGGCCCAGAGGCCTATCTGTGGCTGGGCACGGAATGCTCCCCAGCCTGGCCAGAGGCCAATCTGCAGCTGGGCACGGAACTCTTGCCTCCTCGCTGGGGCAATGACACAAGCATCACCTCCCCCTCCCCGACCACGCTGTGCCCACTGCCCAGAGGCCCTCCAAGGCCGGGGTGGGACACTTACATGGAGATGAGGCAAGCATTCTGGCAGACTGCTTATACTACCCACTCTTAGCAGCTGTTCTCCCCCACCCCCACCAGGACTGGGGGACTCCAGCAGGGCTGAGAGGACTGGAAGCCACCATATTGTGGCTATGGGTGCCACCATCTTTGTGAAGGAGTGATGGTTAATTTGATTATTAACCTTTTATTAGATAGGATAGCTGGTGAAACCCTCATGTTCTTAAAGTTCAGTTCCCAGACCAGCCACATGGTCCCATCATCCCAGAGCCTTAATTGAGACTGTTCCTCAGCCGGTTTCTCTGCTTGTCCTCTTCCAGGTGCAGGATGCCGTGTCGTTGATCCGCTACTTGGTTTGGCTGGAGAAGAATGTGCCCAAAGGCATAGTGGACGAGTTCTCAGGGGCAGAGATTCTGGACAAACTCCGAAGGTAAAGGACCACGGCTGTTCTTTTTGGCTGACTATTTTTTAATTTGGGGGTGAGGGAGGGAGGGGGACTTGGTCTCCATACTTTGGGGGAGGAAGTCCCTCCTTGTATTTGGAGGCCTCTCTGGAACTAAGAGTGACCATTTGGGTGGTCCTGGAGCTGGGCAGGGAATGTTGGATGACATTCTCCAGCCCCAGCTGACAATAGAAAAATTCAAGGGCCACAACCCAATATCACCCCCTAGTGTCTGCTTCAGGCATAGCCCATTCTCCCGGGGGATAGCTGGTTCAGGGCTATTGGCACCTGGACCACTTGAGAATATTAAGGTGAAGGTGGAGGTTTCCTGAGAGCACCAGGTTTGAGGCAAAGGATGCTGTTTTGGGCTAGGGAAGTGTTTAAATACAGGGGACTAGTTTTCTTCACTCTTGCTTTACCACGGACATACTGTGGGTCATACAGGCCTTGGTTTCCCCATCTGTAAATGGAGGTGGAAGAGGAATAACTAGTGTGTACAGTCCCCCCTTCTCTGACCTTGAGTGCTCTATAAGTGGCAGGTCAAGACTTGGGAAGATAGAACCAAGAGGTAGGACTGGGAGAGTCTGGCTGAGGTAGAGGCAGCTATGACCTTCATTTGCCCTTGTTCAAAATCTTGGGCCCATTCATTGACCATTCCTGACTTTTACTTTGCAGAGAAGAAGAGTTTTCCTCTGGACCCAGTTTCCAAACCATCTCTGCTAGTGGTCTGAATGCTGCCCTGGCCCACTACAGGTACTTCAGGAAAAAGAATTTTCTAGGGATCCCAGTGTAGGAGCAGAGGAAGTGGAGGTGGAGGAAGCAATGCTCTGGGACCTGAGTCCATATTTAAACTTTGAGGCTTTTAGCACTGTGGGGCTGGGGGTGGGGAGAGGGTCCTAGTGGGTAAGTTTGGGGCAGAATGTTTCTTTAGAATTAAAAGGCCTGAGAAATTTTCCCCCAAGAGGCTGTGACTTTGTGAGCACTCATGGCTAAGGGATCTGAAAGGGAAGCAGAGCTGATGCTGGATGCTTTTCCTTGATGCCCTGTGAGTTATGTTAGTTAATTCTTAAAGCTCACAAGCACATGGAGAGAAAGGCCCATTCGTTCAGCCTGAACCAACTAAAGTGGGCCCAAGATGTAGGCTGGCCAAATGTGGGGTTCCATAAGACACAGACACTTATAGGCCTGCCTGATGAAATTTGGGGGGTCAAACTGACCAGATGCCTCAGCCTGGCATGGGCATAACAAGGCTAGGTCAGACATCCTCCAAGGGCCAGCCCAGCCTATCCCAGAATTCCCTCTGTGGCATATCCCAAGTCCTCATCTGCCTTGGCCTAGGTAGGAACTCCTCAGCCCTACCAAACCTTGCTCTCTAGCCCCATCCTTGAGTACCTGTACCTTGGCTCCTCAGGGCCCTTTGCTCTAGGAGGCAGCAGGAAGTTAGAGAGAGAGTCCAGGCTCAGCTCCCTCCCCGCTTTACCCCATGGCTTTTGCAATTCCCTTGGCCTCTGCAGACCAGTTTCTCCCCATGTAAAAGGTGATGACTTCAGTGGGTGCTCTCTGCGGTTCTCCAAGCCCCCATATTCTGGGCTCTTTCCTTCTCTCCTCCCTAAAGACCAAGGCCTTGCTTGTGAAGTGCAGGATAAACAGATACATGCAGAGGACATGAGTGACAGAAGCTAAGGACTTTCCTAGGGCCCTTTGGGAGATAATAACTTCACCAAAGGAGTCAAGCTGGAAGTCCAGCCCCCAGGGGTGAGGTGATTCCTCTTCTTTCATAGAGGACCTCCACCCCACCCAACACAGGGATAGGCTGCTCCTTTTTTCAGCATCTCTCCCCTTCTCAGCCCATCAAAGGAGGTACACCGCAAGCTGACTTCAGATGAGATGTACCTGGTGGATTCTGGGGGACAATACTGGTATGTAGCCCCCACCATGCTCTGGCCTGGCTGTTTCAGCCCAGACACCCTGAGTGGCCAATAGCTGGCCAAAGATTTCCTATCCTGATCATGGATTCTTCATCTGAGAAAGGAGAGGCTTGCATTGAATGAGCCTTCTCATTTTTACACTGGGTGGCGGGGGGGGTGGGGGGAGGGTGGGGGGAGGGGGTGTTTCTGAACAGTGGGAAATGCACAGAGACCAAAACAGTAAGGTTGCCCATGTAGTACCTCAGTGAGAATCAGGATGTTTCCTCTGGCTCAAATAAAATGTTTTTAGACCCACATATTATTACACAGTCTGAACAGGCATGCTTAGCAGCCCTGCCTTGCTGCACAAACAGTGTGCCCATACTCTCACCCACTCATGCACACACCACCAGACCATGCATCCTCCTCAGCCCCCTTCTCTCCCACCTGCATGGGTGACGTGACCATGTTAGGTTGGGGGTAGGGGCAGAATCCAAAATCAATAGGCCCAAAAGAAAAGCAACTTCAGGAGACACCCAAAGCTTCGGTATGTGTCTGCATGTGTGTGCTCCTCTGAGTGCATACACAACCACATGTAGGATACTGTCCTATGTTTGTTTGTTTTTTAAATATTTTTTAGATTGATTTTTAGAGAGAGGAGTAGGGAGAGGGAGGAAGAGAGAGAGAGAAACATTGATGCGAGTGTTAAATAATGCAAGAATGAAACATTGATCAGCTGCCTCCTGCACTCCCCCCCCCACCTCCACAGGGATGGAGCCCACAACCTGGGCATGTGCGAGCATGTAAGAATCAAACCAGCAACCTTTTGGTGCATGGGACAACGTCCAATCAACTGAGCCACATTGTCAAGGTTACAGGCTCAATTTCTAGTGGGGGCCACGCAGGAAACAACAGATCAATGTTTTGCTGTAAGATGTTTCTATGTAATAGGTTACTATAGCCCCTGCACCACGACTTTACAATCTGTGTGTTTACCTGTGTGCTCTCATTAAAATTAGTACAGAATGATGAAGTGAATGGCGCTCCTTTAGATGTGTTACCCTTACACAGTGCACACCCTGAATACCCAGATATGCCAGCCATGCAGAACAGGTTAACCCCATTCCTTCCAAATATGTAACCAATCATTCACACAGGAGCTGAGCTGAGAGGAGCTGGAAGAGTTTCCCTTATCATCTAGGAAGCAAGTGGACTGGGAAAAGAAGTGATGCTGGGACTGATGGAGGAGTAGCTTTGAACAGTTTGTCATCCTCTATCTTGTAAAAATGGTGAATGTGTTAATGATAAAGGCATTTCGCATGTTCTGAGTGCAGCCCTGGGAGCCAGAAGAGCAGGCACTCAGCCCAGCAGCCTTTCCTAGTGACCAGTGTGGCTCTTTGTGTACTGGGCATAGCCAGTGTGCAAAGGGGAAGTGAATTTGTGGGGCGTTGCTGAATTGGGGCATGCTCAGAGCAGGGTGAGGCCAGGGAAATGGTCAGTCACCTCACTTCTCTCCTTCTGAAGAAGTCTGCCACACCCTGTGACCTGCTCCCAAGAAGGAGTCCCCAGAGCCCTGGGACCATTTCTCCCCTCCCCCGCTCCCAGGGTGGCCACAAGAGCCATCCTGGGAGAACAGCTGCAGCTGGTGGTTTGGAGTCAGCCTTTTGGCTTCTGGTTTCAATTCACTGGTACTCTGAGCAAATTCCTGGGCCAGATCCATGTTTACAGTAGAGCAACTGTGTGGAGAGTGAGTGCTTGATTCAGGGCTGGCTTCACTGAGGTTCAGACAGGGACAGGGCCTCCCAGCCTTAATTGCCTCATCTGTGAAATGGAGAGAATGAAACCTGCTCTATCTCCCTTCCAAAGGAGCTGCTAAAAGTGTTCTATGGATAGTAAATAACTATCTGGATGTGTGCATTTATGATGTCTCTGGATTTGTTTCCCAGTCTGTAAAAATGGTACAATCCCCTCCTACCTCTCACAAAGCCTGAAAGAAGTGTTGCTTTTATTTTTGCTTTAAGTATATTTTTATTGATTGCAAAGAGGAAGGGAGAAGGAGAGAGAGATAGAAACATTGATCAGCTGCCTCCTGCATGTTCCCCACTGGGGATAGAGCCCTCAACCTGGGCATCAAATCCGGCCTCCTGGTTCATAGGTCAACACTCAACCATTGAACTATGCTGGCCAGGCATGAAAGAGGCCTTGCTTTTAGAGTGAGCCAATCAAAAACGACCAGAATGGGGAGCTGTTTGTGAAAAAATTAGGATTGCCTGAAAATATAGTAATTTGATCTTGATAGCTTTGCAGCTCCTTCACCCGTAAATGCTGAAGATGGACATTTGCTGATGGCAGCCATCTTCCTTTCAACTCCCACCCCACTCATGTCCAAGCCCTGCAACTCAAACCCTCCTTGAGAGCACACAGGAAGCACACAGGCACGATCCCTACCCACAGGTGTTCAGCAGAGCTGGACATTTTTATTTTCCTTCTACACAGGGGCGGAACCACAGACATCACCAGAACAGTCCACTGGGGAACCCCGTCTGCTTTCCAAAAGGTAAGCATTAGACCTAGATTCCTCTACCCATCCTCATTCTGGGGACACTCAAGAGATCACACTACCAAGAGCCCTTTCATTTTACTAAGTCTGAGGCCCAGATAGGTTAAGTAGTTTGCCCACGTTCACATAGCAAGTTAGTACCACAAAACCCAGAGTTCCTGAGTTTTTCCCCAGAGATGTTTCAGGCCACCAAAAGAACTTCATAATCTGTGTGGCTGCCTGTGTGCTCTCATTGGAAGTAGTCCATGACCATTATGTGAATGGCATTCGTTTATATGTGCCCAAGCTTATCATAATCTCATTTTAGGAAATCAATGAACAAATACTTACTTGGTGCTTTCTGTGTGCCTAGCTCTGTGCTCAGCAGAAAGGAGGAAGAAGGGCAATCCAGGAGGAAAGTCTCAGAGGTGGAAAGGAGCTGAGGCTTTTCAGGAAGCAGTGAGGACTGGTCTGCTTGGTGCAGAGGCTGGGATCTCATCTATGTTCACTAGGGGACCTCTGGAGAAGGAATGCAGGGGCTGCATTCATGCATTCAGCAAGCAGACTGTGGTTCAGGCATTGTGCTGGAAACAGCAAAAATGTCAGCATTGGTTAGGCCTCAAGGAGCTCACAGTTTAGTGGGTTGAATCTGCTACCTTAGGTTGTCCTGCCCAAGATGAAAAGTGTGTGTGTGTGTGTGTGTGTGTGTGTGTGTGTTGAAGGGGACTCAACACATTGTTACAGAGCCCAACCAGGAAAAGAGGCTGCTGTCAGCCCAATTTCCTTTATTTTCTTTCTTTTTTTTAACATATTTTTATTCATTTCAGAGAGGAAGGGAGAGGGAAAGAGAGAAACATCAATGATGAGAGAAAACCATTGATTGGCTGCCTCCTGCATGTCCCCTACTGAGAATCAAGCCCGCAATCTGGGCATGTGCCCTTGACTGGAATCAAACCCAGGACCCTTCAGTCCACAGGCCAACACTCTATCCCCTGAGTCAAATCGGCTAGGACCACATTCCTTTCTTTTTCCATAAGGTAACAGCCCTGACAAAACAAGGCTGACCTAGCACATTAACAAACTCTAACCCAAATTCAAACCCTTTAAAAAAAACTAAAGGATGATCATGATAATGGTAATAAAGGTGCTGACCTCTATTTGAGCATTTACTCTGTTAGGAGCACCTTACGTGCATCAAGTCTCCCTACTCCTCCCAGTAACATTATGAGCTAATACTGTGGTTATCCCATCATAAATGAGGAAAGTGAGACCTAGAAAGGTTAAAGGTGCTTTCTTAAGGTTCAGAGTGTCCAAGTCAGGCTTCCAGCCCAGGGAGTTTGCCTCCCAAGCCCCTGCTGTCACTGTCTTAGCTCACCATTATCTACAAGCATCCCATGCACCAGGCTTTAGACAGGTCCCCCTCAGCCACCTCTGGGCATATTCTAGAACCTGAATGACCACACATGAACATTCACCTCCCTCCCAACACCCCCCAACACACACACACACACACACACACACACACACACACACACACACAACAGAAACAGGTCTGGACCCACACCTGTATGTACACAAGCCAAATAGCTGGAAACTCTCAGGCTCCCCTTCTTGTGTTCCACTTATTTCTCCCTCTCCCCTCCCCCCATCAGGAGGCATATACCCGCGTGTTGATAGGAAATATCGATCTGTCCAGACTCATCTTTCCTGCTGGTACATCAGGTAAGTTTCAGAGACTAGGCTGGACCCAGAGTCTTAGACACTGATTTCACTAGACTCAGACCACCACCCCAGCAAAGTTACTCTGGGGAAGGGATTATATCATCACCCATAGGTTGTATAGATAAGAAAACCCAGCCTAGAGAGAGAAAGTGATTTGCCCAAAGTTACACAGAGAGTCACTAGGAGAGCCAGGCTTTGAACCCAGGCCTCCTGCCTCTTTTTTTTTTTAAATATATTTTATTGATTTTTTTACAGAGAGGAAGGGAGAGAGATAGAAAGTTAGAAACATCAATGAGAGAGAGACATCGATCAGCCGCCTCCTGCACGCCCCACAGTGGAGATGTGCCCACAAGCAAGGTACATGCCCCCAACCAGAATCGAACCCAGAACCTTTCAGTCCGCAGGCCGACGCTCTATCCACTGAGCCAAACCAGTCTCGGCACCTCCTGCCTCTTAATCTAAGCTTAGGTTGGAGAGGTTAGTGTGGGCTGCAGGAGTCATGGGAGGATTCCTGGAGGAAGTACATGTCTTGACTGATGTGGAGAAATTGTAATAAAGTCATCAGTCCAGAAAATGGGTACGACTAAAGATAGTACAGGCTTACCTGCCTCTCAGTGACCCCTCTCCACAGGCAATATCCTCGTAGTTGGCTCTGAAACAAGAGAACAAGAAAGCAGCAAAGTGAATAGTTTGGAGTCCAGCAGACTGACTGGGGGCCATCTCTCTTCCAGGACCAATGTTAGAAGCCTTTGCCCGCAAAGCCTTGTGGGAAGTTGGACTCAATTATGGTCATGGGACAGGCCATGGCATTGGCAACTTCCTGTGTGTGCACGAATGTAAGTATCTCCTCAACACTCCCTCTGTGACATGGTAGATCCTTTCACAGTTATAGAAATGACCAAGACCTTCAGAGATTCGGTGACCATCCAAGGTCACCCAGCTGGTGGGAAGTGATGCTCCATGGGTTAAGTGAAAAATGCTGGCAGCTTGGTCACTCCTGCTGCCTGCTTGGCATCTGGGATGGCCCCAGAGAGAGGAGTAGCAAGCAAGTCAATACCTAGTAGCTGACTAACAGAGACCCTGCAGAAATAAAAGCTAGAGTCAATCTGGTCTGTAAGGTAAGACAATGATATGCTGCTAGAGGTGCCCAGGGATCCCCAGTTACCTACTATTCAAGAAAGCCTGCTAATTTCCAAGCTGGTGAATACAGGAGCACTGAAACTTTATTTATATCTCCATTTCCAGGGCCAGTGGGATTCCATTCCAGCGGTCTTACTATGGGCAAGGGCATGTTCACTTCCATTGGTATGACTCTTGGGCTCCTTCAGCCTCCACCCAGCACCCCAAAACTAGCCCAGGACTACAGTCTAGGGAGCATGGCAGGCACAGACACACCTGGGCTCAACTGCTGCCCTCCCTCTACTCCCCACTCTCAGTCCCAAATGGATTGCTACACCGTAACCACAGGCCTCTTCAGCCCATACCTTCATTTTGCTTTTGGGAGTTGGTTCCCAGCTGTACATCCAACTTATAGACTCTAATCAATCATTGGGGTAACAAAACAGTTGAACACAGGGAGATGGAAGTACCTCCAGGACCGAAGTGGACCCTGAAGGCTTCACCACTGATCTATAAGGGAGGGTTGAGGGAGCTGAGGCCCAGCAGGTTACCTTAGGGTAGCCAATGAACATCTAACAAGCAGTGGGTCTGCCCTGGTCACCAGGCAAGGAAAGCCAGGCAGCCATACTCTGTAGCCACTCCTCAATTGGTACAGGAAGTCTGGGCTCAGGTCCTGCCCATGCATTTCTGTGTCTCCCAGAACCTGGTTACTATCAGGATGGTGAATTTGGGATCCGACTTGAAGATGTGGCCCTCGTGGTAGAAGCAAAGACCAAGGTAAAGTGCCACTGAGATGAGCTGGAAGTTTAAACAGCATGGCAGTGACTTTGGGCTGTGTGCGTATGTGTGTGTGTGTGTGTGTGTGTGTGTGTGTGTGTGTGTGTGTAGGAGGGGCTATAGAAGGTGACAGGAAAAGGGCATCTGAATGTGTGGACATGGATTTATATGGAGTCTTCCTTAGTTCCAGAAAAATTCCATAAATCAGAGTTTCTCAAACCTATTTGTGTATTAGAATATTAGAACCATCTAGAGAGCTATTAAAAAAAATGCCAATGCCCAGGTCCCAATCCAGACCAAATGAGTCAGTATTCCTGCCCTAAATCATTGGTTCTCAATGTACATAATGATCACCAGGAAAGCTTCTGAGAAGTAACAATTTCGTATAATAGCAACCAACAAGATAAACTACCTAGGTACAAACTTTTAAAAACTTACATGGAAAAAAATCTCTACTCAGGAATATAAAAAAGATTTAAGTAAATGGTGCTCTCAGGAAAAAAGCCTCAATGTTATGAAGATGACATTTCTACCTAAATTAATCTATGAATTCAAGCCAATCTCAATTTCAGCAGTACTAACTGAGTGCCCTTGTAACTTCACAAAATGGTAGTAAAGTTAATTTGTAAAAATGAACGTTTAAAAAACAGCTATGACCCTGGCCATGTGGCACAGTTGATTAGAGCATCATACCATACACTGAAAGGTTAAGGGTTCTATTTCCAGTCAGGGCACATACCCAGATTATAGGTTCAATCCCCACTCAGGGTGCCAAAGGGAGGCAACCAATCAATGTTTCTTTATCACATAGATGTCTCTCTGTGTCTCTCCCCCTCCTTTCCACTTCTTTAAAAATCAATGAGAAAAAAATCCTTGGGTAAGGACTAGCAAAACAAAACAAAAATGCCTGTACTTTTTAAAAATAAATCTTTATTGTTCAGATTATTACAATTGTTCCTCTTTTTTTTCCCCATAACTCCCCTCCACCCGGCTCCCATCACACCCTTTGCCCTTACCTCCTGCCCATTGTCCTCATCCATAGGTGTACAATTTTTGTCCAGTCTCTCCCTGCACGCCACTCACCCATTTCCCCCTGAGAATCGTCAGTCCACTCCTTTTCTGTGCCCCTAATTCTATGATATTCACCAGTTTATTCTGATAATCAGATTTTTAATTCACTTGATTTTTAGATTCACTTGTTGATAGGTATGTATTTGTTGTTCATAATTTTTATTTTTATCTTTTTTCTTTTTCTTCCTCTTCTTAAAGAGCCTTTCAGCATTTCATATAATACTGGTTTGGTGTTGATGAACTCCTTTAGTTTTTTCTTATCTGTGAAGTTCTTTATCTGACCTTCAATTCTGAATGATAGCTTTACTGGGTAGAGTAATCTTGGTTGTAGGTTCTTACTATTCATCACTTTGAATACTTCTTGCCACTCCCATCTGGCCTGCATAGTTTCTGTTGAGAAATCAGCTGACAATCATATGGGTGCTCCCTTGTAGGTAATTAACTGTTTTTCCTTGCTGCTTTTAATATTCTCTCTTTGTCTTTTGCTCTTGGTATTTTAGGTATGATGTGTCTTGGTGTGATCCTTTTTGGATTCCTTTTGTTTGGGGTTCTGTGTGCTTCCTGGACTTGTAAGTCTGTTTCTTTTACCAGATAGGTTTTCAGTATCTTGCTTTCTCTCTCTTCTTCTGGCTCCCCCATAATTCTGATGTTGGTACACTTGAAGTTGTCCCAGAGGCTCTACACTATCTTCAAATTTTTGGATTCTTTTTTCTTTTTGCTTTTCCAGTTGAGTGTTTTCTGCTTCTTTATATTTCAAATCTTTGACTTGATTCTTGCCTTCCTCTGGTCTGCTGTTAGGTCTCTGTATAATATTTTTTATTTCAGTCAGTGTATGTTTAATTTCTAGTTGGTCCTTTTTCTTCTCTAGTTGGTCCTTTTTCACCTCCTCTTGGGTCTTGCTATATTTATCCATCTTTTCTAGGAAATTCTTGAAAAACCTATTAACCATGGTTTTGAACTCTATATCCAGTCTTTTATTTTTCTCCATTTCTTTCATTTGTGATCTGTTCCTTTGTTTCCACATTTTCACTGCTTCCCTAAATTAATAAAAAAGCTTTGTGTGCTAGGTGTCCTATATGGCCCAGTAGCTCTGCCTCCCCAGTTACCTGAGGTGGACTCTCTTGGTTCACCCCTTTGTGGACTGTGTATACAGCCTTGTTGTAGTTAAGTCTTGATTGTTGTTGGTATCACTGGGTGGGACTGACCTCCAAGCCAATTGGTTGTGAGGATCAGCTATGTCTAGCTGCCAGGAGAACTTATGTGCTGGACTCAGCCTTAAGACTTGCAAGATTGCAAAAGCCTCTGTGCTAGGCTTGGATGGGGTGGAGTCTCAGGGCTGAGCAGACAGCCTTGGCTTCCCGTCAGCCCCTGGGTCTCAGTAATTGCTGCAGCCCTTTCTACGCACAGTCATGCTCGGGCACCTCCAGATCTCTGCCTTTCCAGCTCCCCCAAGTCTCCTTGTACTCTGAGGACCCATATGAGTCTGGGTCCCCATAGTCTTGCCCAAAACTGGGGTTCAGTGCTGTCCGACCTGGATTTCAGTGCAGTTCGGAGGTTCTGTCTTCCTCCAGCTAGAGAAAGCCAGCAGTCAGCCCTCTGTGTGCGCACTTTTGAATGCATCTCCAGAACTCTGTCTTTTGAAACTTCCCTAAGTTTCCCTGCACTCCTCCCTTTTCACAACAGTCCAGACTCCCCTGTATGAGTCTCGCCTGGAATTGGGGTTCAGTGCAGTCAGAAGTGGGGTTCAGTGCAGTTGGGAGTTTTTGTCTCCCTCCCACTAGAGGAAGCCAGCCAGGCCCTCCGCCACCATCCTCTCCACGAGTGCTTTTTTGCAGCTCCTCTGGGTCTCCGTGAGCCCCTCTCTTTCCTTCTAGTTGTAGAATTTCCATTCAGCCAGCTTTCCTGTGGTTCTGGATGATGTCCGGTCTGTCTTTTAGCTGTAGTTTTGAAATTGTTGTGTGAGGCAGCAGTTTAGGTGTTCACCTATGCCACCATCTTAGTTTCTATTGTACTTTTTTTTTTTGCTTGCTCTTTTTATCTCAGCATTCCCTCTGCCAAATATATACCTTCTGGATATAACCACAAAAGGTCACCAAGGTGTTTATATACAATGATGTTGATTGTAGTACCAATGGTCATCGTTTAAGGAGTAGAAACAATCTAAATATCTATCACTGGTTAAATAAATCATGATCCACATACTGCGGGTCCTCATACAGCCCTTAAAAAAGAATGAGCTGCATTTTCCTGTGCTAATATGGCGTATTCTCCTAGGTTTACTATTGAGGTGGGGAGCGAAAGAGAATGTGCAGAATAGTGTATGATAGGGTCCATTTTTCATAAATTTAAAATATATAGACACATATAGTGTGTATGTCTAAAATGTTTTCAGGAAGGAAAGCAGGCAGGGAGGAGACTTTCAAATGTTGGGTATCTTTTTGTAGTTAGAATTTTCTAAACATATACATGCAATAGCTCTATGAGAAATGGGAATTATGGGCTATTTTTTCTTCATACTTATCTCTATAGATTCATCAATAGATACACAGATAGAAATATGGAGATAAATCGATAGACATAAAATTCTAATACTTATCTTTAAATTATTTAATTGTAGGTTCCCAGTTCCACCCTAGAGTTTCCCACTCCAGTGTTTGGGGGGGAATGAGTCTCAAAATCTACACATTTAACAAGCTCCCTAGGTGCTATGTGGATGCACAAAGTTTGAGAAATACAGATCTAAGTCGAAATTCACTAATTAGGAGGGAACCATCAAAGGTGGGTTGCTAAGTGGTAGAAAGGAGGATAACCAAGGGAATTGTGGGGGACTCAAGCCTCCTCTGAATCTTGAGTTTGATAAAGGTCAGTTCCCTGTGCTCATAGCTTCTGGGTGGAGTGTTCCAGCCCTTCCTTCAGCCTAGCTCCTCCTCCTTACTTACTTCCTGCTTTTCCACCTTCTCTGTGGCCTTTTAGTACCCAGGGACCTACCTGACCTTTGAAGTGGTGTCATTGGTACCCTATGACCGGAATCTCATTGATGTCAGACTGCTGTCCTCAGAGCAGGTGAGTGCCCTTCAGCATTGTCAACCCTTCAAACCCTGAACCAGTTCCTGCCTTCACCACCCTGGGACTCTCTCACCTCTGCTCCCCCTATCCCAAGACCCTATGCCCCTTCCATTCCACTGGGAAGGTTCACACTGGTGGCATCTGTAGGCACACACTGTGGTATGCCTTCCTGACTCACCAGGGACCCCACGGGTTCTAGAACGCTCCAGTCAGACCAGGTAATAACTTCCTGGGGAGTCTGAGACTAGGTCTTTGAACTCTGCCATCTCAAGTCCTAGAACTAAAATCAATCTCTCCCCGATTCTGGACCATAGGACCTTCTTCAGTAAAATGGGATAAAACCTGCCCTGTTTACTGTCATTGCCAGGCCTGAAATCCACTCCCCCACCCCAACCCACAACCCAAGAAAGTCACTATGACATTAAATAGCCACTGTGTCAAACTGCCTCTGAAAAGCTCTGGAGAATGCCTGAGCCTGATGATGGCTGAGGAATCAGGAGGGAAGGACCAGAGATCGGGCACTAAGTGCATAAATCCCTTATGGGCATCTATGGGGTATCTATGAGTACTTGGGCCAAGGTGGGCAGCTGGATTACCACAGCAGGGGACTAGCTGGCACCAAGAACTCAGCTCTTGAAAGCTCACCCTAAGGAACCCTCATCCCTCCTACCCTTTGCAGCTCCAATACCTGAATCGCTACTACCAGACCATCCGAGAGAAGGTGGGCCCAGAGCTACAGCAACGCCAACTATTGGATGAATTCGAGTGGTTGCAACAGCACACGGAGCCCTTGTCTGCAAGGGCTCCACGCACCACCTTCTTGACCTCTCTGTTGGCAGCTTCCACTTTTGCCATCCTCAGCTGGAGAGTCTAGAGCAGTGGTTCTCAACCTTTCTAATTCTTCGACCATTTAATACAGTTCCTCGTGTTGTGGTGAATCGTAATGTAAATATCTGTGTTTTCTGATGGTTTGCTAGTGGTTCTCAACCTGTGGGTCACTGCTGTAGAGCCTAAGACCATCAGAAAACAGGTCACGACCCACAGGTTGAGAACCGCTTGTCTAGAGGCTCAGGACATTCTTGCCAGTTCCCTTCCCTTCACCCTGCACCACCCATACCCTAAGAGTTCCCGCTGGCCCATTGCCTGGAAACCTTTGTCCTCAGCTTCCTTCTCTGGGACCAAGCCCCAGCCACTCAGGGCTTCTTGGCCCTAGGCAGGCCCCCTCTGGGCTTATACACCTCATCCTCAGCTCCCAATCCCAGGATAGGAGAGCCAGTTAGTTCCTTTCTTCCAGTGAACCCAATAGGCCTAACCTATAACCTGGCAGAGCCTGTTGCTGCTGTGCCCCAAAGGCCAATATAGGGCAGTGCCTTACCGCCAGGGGCCCCATGGCCCTGGGAGAGCCCCACCCTAAAACCACCAGAGCTGTTACCTCACACTGGCTTCTAACTCCATGGGCTTCCCATGCCCTTGAGGTTGCCTCTATTCACCCTCACCTGTACCTGGCCCTCCAGTGACCTCCTGGCTGCTACCCATAGGCTGAAGGAACAAGGGCTGCTTCCAGGCTTCCTGATATGTCTATAAAGGGAGAGAAAGGGTGGGTGGTTGAGTCCTCTGATGCCATACTGCCACTCCAGGGTCAGGGAGACCATCCAGGGAAGAGGCATTCACAGCAGCCCTCCACTCAACATGTGAGCCCATAGCTCCCAAACCCTGGGTGGACTCCATGCCAAGTGACAGGATAAGGACTTAAGCCATAGGAATTTGGCTATGGGGTAGGAAGGAATGTGGAAAGTGCTCTGGAATATGGCCCTACCCAAACAAAGTTGGAGAAAGTCTGAACAGTGATGCTGAATCACTCTCTCAGATTTCCTGGCATATGGGAGCCCATTTAACTTTCCAAAGTACAGCCACAGTGACAATACTATCAGCATCCTTGGATGACCATTAACCTGTGAGGCCAGTGTTTGGTTTCCCCATTTTACAGATAGGAGAATTGAGTTTCAGACAGAGTGAGATCTGCCCAAGATACACAGTGTTTGTTTGGGACATGGTGGGACCAGCATGGGCCAGCAATCCAACTCTTTTGACCTTTGGCACCATGGAGAATCCCTTAGCTTACCTCCCAGCCCTCTCTGGCTCTCTGAGCTACTGTTGTTGGGGGGTGGGGAAGAGTAGTTTTCTCTGGCCAGCCCAGCCGTTAGCCACCTGGGCTCACATCCTGCTAGATACTTAAAACAACCTGGCAATGAAGCCTGCATTTAGGTTTTGCATTGTGTCTGCTGTGTTGCTGGGGACTTTTATTACCTGTGGCTTTTGTGGTGGAGGAGGTGGGGGAGGAGTGGGGATGTGAGGCTCCCAGAAGCTTGTTTGGGGAGAACATATGCTTGAGAATGTGCCTGAGGGCATGCGTGCACTGTTCCTGTATTCCCATGCATGCCACGCCCAGTCAACTACTTCCTGAGCTAAAGTTCTTGGAGCCTTATGGAGGGGACAGAGGAGAGCTTCACACTGGGTATTTGTCAAATGTGGTCCAGGAAGGTTGGGGCCACTACTTTTGCTCAGAGGAGCATAGTCTGGGAGAAGAGAGAGCCAAGCCTTTGAAGAAGAGTGCTGGGCAAAGGCACCAGGCAGAGGAGTCTCCCAACTTGGGACCTCCAGGCATAGTTTCCCTGTGATAGTTATCACCAGCGATGCTTGCATTCAAGAACTCCATCCCTGAGCCAGCCTCACTGAGGCCTCTAGCACCCAACAGTGGGCCTCTGTTGGCTGAGTCATTTGCTCCTTCACACACTCACCCCACAAAGACAACTGCTAATAATAAAATTACAAATTCCACTAACATCGTTGTCATCAGTGCTACCATCTATGGAGTGTTTAGTATGTACCAGGATTTGTGCTTTACATGCATTCTTAAATTTTTATTTTATTTTACTGTGTTAGGAACACTAAATGTGAGATCTACCTTCATAATAAGTGTTTAAGGGTACATTATTGCATTTTCTCACTTAATTCTCATGACCTATGATAAGGTTCTTTTATTGTACCCATTTTACAAGAGAGGCTCATAGAGATTAATCAATTCATTCAAGGTCACTCATCCAGGAAATGAAAAAAAAGCAGGATTCAAACCGGTCAGATGGAACCAGGAGTATGGTTCACACCATTTCACAGATGAGAAAACAGGCTCAACCAGGATCAACAGCTGGTGAACTGTGACTCAGACCCAATCAGTATTCCCCACACTCTCCTGCTTCCCCAGTGCCTACCCACCCAGGCCTTTACCTTTGGCCCCTGACATTTGCTCCTGGAGTTCTGGAAGGCTCTGGGCAGCAGGAGGCTCTTGGGTATCTGACCAAGACCCCCTGGAGGCCTTTCAGTGCAAGGTGGCTTACATGGTCCTCTTTTCCTCTCTTCAGTGCAAGACCTGTAGTTCCACCTCATCTCCTCCCTGTTACTTAATTACCCCCTCCAACCCACAATCTTGGGATTGAGAAGCCCCACCCCAGAAGCATAGCTGCAGAAGGGGCTGCTTCCACCCTAAATCCTCCCTTTCAGTGTCCCTCTAAGCACACTTACCATCCTGCTTTAAGGCTTGCACTCTGGATCAGGCAGGGAAACATTCAAGGTCCACACAGCAAGGCTAACAGGCACTTGACACATCTATCCGTATGAACTGAAGATAAATAAATGCCCTTTTGCCCTGCCGGCATAGCTCAGTGGTTGAGCATCTACCTAGGAACCAGGAGGTCAGGGTTCAATTCCTAGTCAGGGTACATGCCTGGGTTGCCAGCTCCATCCCCAGTGGGTGGGTAGGGGGTGCAGGAGGCAGCCAATCAATGGTTCTCTCTCATCATTGATATTTCTCTCTCCCTTTCTCTCTCTCTCTCTCTCTCTCTCTCTCTCCCTTCCTCTCTGAAATCAATAAAAATATATTTTAAAAATAAATAAATAAATGCCCTTTGGGCTTTAGTCCTTTGTCTTTGCACTGGGAGATGCTTATCAAACCCCTCACTACCCCTGATTTCCACTGTGGAGTAGGCTATGTTGGAAAAGTCCCTTTTCCTAAGAGTTAGGATTCTTTTCCTAAGAGCTGTGTGACCTTGAGCAAGTCCCTTCATCTTTCTGGTCTTCAACTATCCCTCCTGTAAACAACCTGTACCACCTCCTCAGGAGGTTAGTGGAAAGCCCATAAAATCCGGATGTGACAGGACCATATAAGCCAGGAAGAGATGATAATGCTATTATTTGACTAGTATGACTTGAACTCTTGCCTCACCTTTGGAGCTAGGTACGGAAAAAATTTGGGACCCAAATTTTATTTATGTATTTATGTATTTATTTACTTATTTGCTCATCTTCACCCAAGAATTGATTTTTTATATTTTTAGAGAAAGTGGAAAGGAGGAAGGGAGGGAGAGAGAGAGAGAGAGAGAGAGAGAGAGAGAGAGAGAGAGAGAGGACATTAATATGAGAGACACATCAACTGGCTGCCTGTTCGCACATGCCAGGGTTGGAACCTGCCCTTGACCAGGAATTAAACTCATGACCCTTTGGTGCTCAGGCCAGCACTCTATCCATTGAGTACATGGGCCAGGGCTGGCACCCAAATTAAAAACTAGATAGGCTTTTGAGCAATTATCTAATTTGTGTTGTTCTAGTTCTGTTCCTTAGAGCCTGGGCTTCCTCAGAAATGTCACCAGGGCTGCCACAGAAAGAGCTCCAACCAAAGGCAGCTCATATACACTTCCTATCAAATTGTATGGGAAGTAGTCTCCAGGCCAGCTTCATGGGCCATCCTCCTATGCAGTAGTGCAGCAAGCACAAGACCCTGCACTTGATTTATTGCTCTGCTGCTACCATCTTGAAGTTTTTAATAATTTTTGAACAAGGGGCCCAGCATTTTTATTTTGCACCAGGATCCACAAACTCGATAGCCAGTCCTGACTAGCAGCTCTATGACCAAGCAAGCAAACAAACGAGAAGTGGGTCAGTCTCTTCACTGTACAGATGGGCAATTGTCAACAGCAGCCCAGAAATAGAATGGGACTTGCTCAAGGTCACACTACCCATTGGGGCCAGAGCTAAGTGTCCTGACTCAGCTTTGTGCTAGCTCCTTCCTGGCTTTCAGTGGATGCTTGTCCCTTCTTTACTGAGAAAATTAGGACCCAAGGAGAGCTGTGTAAGGTCACATATTTGCAGTAATGATGGCATTGAGATACATTTCTTGATGCTTTAAATCCTTTTTGGTATAGAAAAGTGCATAGGTAAGATGATCGATAGATAGATAGATAGATAGATAGATAGATAGATAGATGCACAGGTTGTTGAATGGTTCATTTTAAAAATAGCCCGGCAGGCATGGCTCAGTGTTTGAGCGTTGACCTATGAACCAGAAGGTCACGATTCGATTCCCAGTCAGGGCACATGCCCAGATCACAGTCTCAATCTCCAGTGTGGGGCATGCAGGAGACTTCTGACCCATAATTCTCTCTCATCATTGATGTTTCTATCTCTCCCTCCCCATTCCTCTCTCTCTAAAAAAATCAATAAAAAACATGTTAACAAAAAATAAAATAAAAATTATATGAGTCAGTCCTCACTTACTCGCCAGCCAGCTGGCTCCAGATCTTCATAGACTGGGACTGTGCAAGGATGGGGCGGGGAGGCGGGGCTGGCTAATCTTCACCCAGCTAAACCAAGTCAGCAGTGCATTTTACCAACTCACTGGTCACTTCCTCAAATCAGTAGTTGGGCACTCTTGGTGCCAAAGAAAAATAATATATATATATATATATATATATATATATATATATATATATATATAAAAGATTTAATAGCAACCGTTTCCTCCCTGTTTATCCATCCTGGCCTTCCAAGACTGTCTCAGCTAGGAGTGGGTGGCACTCCCCAACTCCGCCCAGCCAGCCAACCCTTGTCCGGAGGCCACCCACTTTTCACTTCCTTGTTTCTTTGTGAAACAGGAACTGAGCAAGTAGAGTAAAATGGGTAGTTGAGAAAGCCCCAGTGGTCCATGGCAATGCCCTGAAGCTGAAAAGCTCATTTCCCTCCCTACCATCCCACATATGTAGTTCTAGGTCCTCTTACTTGTTACACCTCCTATGAATAGCTTGGCCTGAGGCACCCTGCCCTTAACAAGGTGGAGATACAAGAATATGAGCCACAGAATTATGGAGCAGTGATTCAGATGGGGCCCCAGATGGGATATAGAAGTAAGTGCTGAGGCAGGAGAAGAAACACTGGGTTGAGTCTGGAGTAAACTGATACAGAGTCACCTACTCGGTACCAAGCACTTTCCATGAGAAGGGAACTGGGCTGAGAGTGCGATCTATACAAGTCATCTGGGTAACTCTGGTTACTTACACACACACACACACACACACACACACACACACACACACACACACCATTCCTCCTCCCCAAGCAAGGCTCACATGATCACTGTTAACGTCTTCACTAGAGCTCATTGCCCGAGATCATACAGCCAGTATGTAATGTACTAAGATTTGAATGGCGTTCTACCTGATTCCATTTCTGCCAGGTCTTCTCCTGCTCCTTCTCTTTGTTAGAGCCTTATACAAGTGTCCCCTAGAGACTGCTCAGCAGCCTTTGCACTGTAACCTTGGGAGAGAGGCCTAGACATAGCAGCCCAATCCCTTCCCATCTCCCATATAAAGGGCATCCAGTGAGTTTTCTTCAGCCCTAAAACCCACCCTCCTCTTCTGATTGTAACCGCCACAGCAGGCTGCAGGTGTTTTCTTGTTTTAAACCAAGAACTTATTCAGAGATGATTGTCTCTTCCTCCCATCAGCCCCTGTTACCAGGGGCTCTCCAGTGTTTCCAGAGCTGCAAGTTCTGTGTGTACTGTTTGTGTGCATGAGGAATGGATGTTTCTTACCCGACTCTCTCTGCCCTCCTTCTCCCATCTGCACTTTTGCTCTTCTCGCCCTTCTTGCCTAAGATTATCACCATAAAATCTGCTAACAGTTTGGGCTACCAAGTAGACTTCACCTTGGAAATGTCCAGATGTTTTCAAGGAACTATGTGGTTTCTGAGCATTTCTAGAGATGGGAAAATTACTATTTACCAGGGTTCAGGTGGTATCATTTTTTAAAAATATGTTTTTATTGATTTTTAAAGACAGAGGAAGGGAGGAGAGAGAGATAGGAATATCAATATTGAGAGAGAATCATTGATCGGCTGCCTCCTGCTTGCCCCTTACTGGGGGATCAAGCCTGCAACCCTGGCATGTGCCCTGACGGGAATCAAACCAGTGACCTCTTGGTTTTTGGATCGACACTCAACCACTGAGCCACACCCCGCTGGGCAGGTGGCACTATTTTAATATTGAAAATGTCTTTTTTGGAAAGAATGCAGTCTTCCATTTATCTGTTTCCCATCATTCCTGGACACCCAGAACACATCCCCTACACGTCAGCTGTTTGATGTCAACTTGCTTTTCTACTTAATCCTCTAGGCCAAATACTACTGGTTGACAAAGGCTCCCCTATTGGTCACCCCAGTTAATCAGCCTAATCTTTCCAGCTATTTTGCATATGAGGTAATTTCCAGATGGCTACCCCATCCGCTTTACTCCCCTCTGGGCCTACCGCACTGTGGCCCTGTGGCACTAGTCTGGTACTTGACCATTGTGTCAATTCTCTCATCGCACTTCTTTTTTTGTGTAACTGCATTAGAAACACTTGAGACTAGCTGTTGGTAGCATGGGCTGTGGACCATGACCAATCCTATGTTTAAACTCTGCTTCCACCACTTCCTGTATATTACACAGTTTGCTGAGTCCCTCTGAGCCTCAGCGTCCCCCTGGAAAATGGGGCTAGCAATGGTGCCTGCCTTATAGGGGTGTAGTAGAGTCCACTGTGTCTGTCTGTGTGTGTGTGTGTGTGTGTGTGTGTGTGTGTGTCAGAGATAGGTGAGAATAAGAATAATTTGAGGCCCTGACCAGCGAGTTCAGTGGTTAGAGCATCAACCTGCACACTGGAGGGTCATGGGTTCAATTCCCGGGCAAGGGCACATACCTGGGTTGCAGGATCTATCCTCACCTCCAGTCAGGGTGCATGTGGGAGGCAATCAATTGATGTGTCTCTTTCACATCAGTTTCTCTCTCTTTTCTCTTTCCTTCTCCCCAGTTCTTTCCACCCTGAAAAAGAAAAAAAAAATCACTGGAAAAATCCTCAGGTGAGGATTTTTTAAAAAAATAATCATTTGTTAACATTTTCCAAAAATATGTACCCCTCACTATCCAACTCTTACTCTCTCAAATCAACACTGTACCCATAATTTTCTACTAAATTAGAATCTCATGGGGGATGCAGGTGGGGTCCTGCTCTATATGAATGTAGCCTATAAAAACCCTGTGTCTTTGACAACTCTATGTCCCCCTTTGAGGGTTCAGATGGCTCTCACCATCAGTTGAACCACCCCTCAACACACACACACACACACACACACACATTACAATACTGGTGCTAAATGAAGGTTCTCTTGCCCCACATTTGTACTGGTCACATCTTTGCAATTATAATCCCAATTTAAACTGCAGTCAGCCCTCTGTATCCATGGATGCTTGAACCCATGGATATGGAGGGATCACTAGGGGATTTGAGCAACCTTGGATTTTGGTATCTGCAGAGGGTCCTGGAACCAATCCGCCCCCCCTCACCATATTGAGGGATGACTACTTAGCTCAGGGGGTTCTGTCAGGATTAATTTAGTGCTTGGAAAAGAACAAGTGCAGGGCAAATGTAAGCTTGCTGCCCCACCTAGGATCAAACTCCCAGGTGCAAAGGACCTTGACAGCTGTTTCTATCACATCTCCTCAAGATGCCTTAGCACAGCCTCTGTCCAGAGCTAGGTCTACCAGCCCATTATCAAGTTTAAGTTGGCCTTGTTCAGTAAACTACTGACCGGCATCACTTCTTTAGCTTAGGGCTCTGTGTACCTAGTATGCAACCTATCAAATTCAAATGTGTTGCCTGGAAGGAAAACATGTTTTAAAAGTGTTTAAGACCCATTAGCTAGCTGGGGCTTAACCTAATGGGACTCAGGCCAGAGCAATATGCTGGAAGAGAAAAGTTGGGGGAGCCCTGGACTTCCAGAAGGGGGTCTTTGGGCCAGTAGACACAGATCTAAAAAGGCGATGAAGGGCAGAACTGAAAACACTGAAGGCTGGCCCTGGCTGGTTTGAGTCAGTGGATAGAAAGTTGGCCTGAGGTTCAATTCTGGTCAAGGGCACATAGGAGGTGCAGGAAGCATCCGATCAATGATTCTCTCTCATCATTGATGTTTCTATCTCTCTCCCTCTCCCTTCCCCTCTGAAATCAATAAAGATATATAAAACAAACAAAAACATTGAAGGCTGAGCTTCTCTCTGTGCTCTTCTCCAAGGTCCTCTCACACACCCACCCCCGGCTGCCTTTTCCCAGGCGGCCTGGTTAGGTGGCTGCCTTTGAAGACTGCGGTTAGAGTGTGAGCTCAGCAAGCTGCCTGGGCTGAGCAAACAGGAAGCGGGCACATCCTGTGCGCGGGCCAGGGACACGGAAGATTCTGCCAGCGAGTGGCTCCCTGCCTGGCTGCTCCTGGCTCCCAACCCCCTTGCCGCCTCCCCCTACCCTTACCCCCTACCCCCCCACCCCCTGCTGCAGGCATGGTAGCCCCTGCAGCCACGGTCCTCGAGGGTGTGCTCTGGCCCCGATTGTGCCACCCCCAGGCACCAGAGGCCCAGTGGGTCCCCTACATAATTGTCAGGGCTCCTTCCCACACAGTGCAACCTCAGCAGTTTACAAGCTGGTCCCAGCAGACAGGCCCAGGCAGACAGCGAGGGGCTTTCAGGCTGGAAAGCACAGGCCCGCAGGGAAGCAAGCCTGTCTCTGCCTGGCAGGCTGAGTCAATGAAGTGTGGTTTCAACTTGGGAAGGACTTAGTTTTTTCTGAGTTCAACCCAACCTATAGATAGTCAGAGGGCATGGTGCAGGCTAGAGGGTAGGAGGGAGGAAGTCACAAGAACATCTTGGGAAAAGTGGAGGGCCATTTAAGGATTTCACAAGTACTACAGTGCAGAGCTTTAAAAAGATGTACACTGAGTGGCCAGATTATTATGATCTTTGAATGCATAGTAATCTGGCCACTCAGTGCATATCCTATATAATAAAAGGCTAATATGCAAATTGTCCCCTCAACCAGGAGTTCGACCAGCAGGCAGCCAGCCAACTGCCCATGTCCCCTCCCCTTGGCCAAGCTGGCTGGACCCCACCCATGCACAAATTCTATATATAAACTAGAGGCCTGGTGCACAAAATTCGTGCATGAGGGGGTCCCTCAGCCCAGCCTGCACCCTCTCTAATCCAGGAGCCCTCAGGGGATGTCTGACTGCCAATTTAGGCCCAATCCCTCTCTCCCCTCAGTGCCCCCACTGCCAACCTGATCACCACTAACTGCCTCTGCCTGCCTGCCAGCTTGATCACCCCCAACTGTAACCCCCACCCACTGCTGGTCTGGTTGCTCCCAAGTGCCCTCACTGCCTGCCTGGTCGCCCCACGCAGCCTGTTCAGTCATCTGTTAGATTGCGACAGTCTATATATATATATATATATATATATATATATATATATATATATTCAGAGATCATAATAATCTGGCCCCTCAGTGTATACTTTTCATTTAAAAAAAAGATGTATATCTTTTACTTCAGGATTCCCCTTCTGGCAATCTATCCTAAGAGAAAAATTGTGATTGTGAATATTTACCTTAAAGATGTGCAATGAAGAGTAAAAATATCTATATATTAAGCTAACCTAAGTTCATCAGTAAGAGCCCGGTGAAATAATCATGGTACAGCCACACAATGTAGTTGAAAAATATTTTATAGTGTGAGAAAATCTTAATGATACTATGTTCAGTGTCACAAGCAGATACCAATGCAGTTTATGAAGTGTGACTTTACATTTTTTAAATATTAATAAATAAATAATAAAAACAAAATAAAATATATTAAAATAGTTTTACTTAAGTATAATTGATGTACAATAAACTCACATTTTTAAAAATATATTTTTATTGCTTTCAGAGAGGAATAAAGAGAGAGAAGCATCAATGATGAGAGAGAAGCATTGATCTGCTACCTCCTGCATTCCCACACTGAAGATTGAGCCCACAACCCAGGTATGTGCCCTGATTGGGAATATAACTGTAACCTCCTGGTTCATAGATCAAAGCTCAACCACAGAGCCACATCAGCCAAGCAAACTGCATATTTTTAAAGTCTATGATTTGAGTTGTGACATGTGTATACGCATGAAGCCATCACCACAACCAACATAGCAAATATATTCATCACCCCAAAAAAGGCCTTTCCCTTCCTACCCCTCAGCCACTGATCTGCTTTCTGTGCAGTAGGACTTTTTTAAGCACAAACCTGCACACACACTTAATTAAATGCTCAAAAACAGAAAAAAAATCTTCCAAACAGTATTGAAGAATGCTTGTTGACCATGGGATATTTGCTGGTGGTGTGGAGTTGCCTGCAAATACTTTTCTTTTTCATGGTGATGGCTTTTGTGGTGATAAATATATAGGTGATGGCCAGGGGATTTTTACTCTAAGGTGTGACAGCTCTGATGAGGATGACTATAGGCAGAGGGTGGTAACTGAGAAGTAATGGCTGTAGAGTTGATGACTCTAGAAGTGATGATTGTAAGGATGAGGGCATCAGTGGGGGTGACTGGCTGTACAATAGTGTTTATAGGGGTAATAGCTCTGAGGTTATGGCTGTGCAGGTCATAGTGGCAGTCATGAGGCAGATAGAGGAAGATGGCTAAGGGGTGTTGACTATAGGATAGTTCTAACAATGATGGCTGTAGCCATGCTGATGCAGTTGTAGGGATGACTGCAGAGGTGATTGTTGTAGGAGTGATGGCTATAGGGATGATGATTGTAAGAATGTTGTGGGGATACTGACTGTAATGTCTGTAAGGATGATAGTTGTGAGGATGATGATTATAATGGTGAAAGCGGCAATGATGATGACTGTATGGGTGATGGCTGAGGGTGTTGACTACAGGGGTGGTTGCTATAGTGATGATGGCTGTAGGTGGTTCTGCTTACAGGGATGATGTTTATAGGGGCAATAGTAATGGTAATGATACAGGTGATGACTGTGATGCAAGATGGCCAGGAGCATTGGGCCAACAGGCAAAGAGATGGTCCAAATTCTGGTTTCTGGATTCTGGTCAAAGAGATAAGAGGCCTGTGTAAGTCATATAATGTCATGTTGATTGGCCACCTCTGGGGGGATGGAGCAGAAGGACTAGTGATGATTGACATGAGATGGCAGGGTAGGGACTTTTCTCTGCTTGTTCAACCCAAGAGCTGTCTACATCAGAATCTCTAGAGACTGAAGCTAGGACTTCCTTCCTCCCTAGGGGCCGACAGGGGCTGCGATTGCTGTAAGAGCAGGTCACGTGGTAGGTTTCCTGTATGCTGCTGCCGCCGGGTGTCCATGGCCCTCACCACCAAGCAACTACTCAGTTACTGCAGCAGTTAGAGTGGCAGCCCAAGGTTTGGTTCATGCTGTGCTCCCTGGACAGTGTTGGCGAGGCTGAGCAAGAGGCCACCACATCTCCACACCTAAGAGAGTAAGGAAGGAGTGTCAGCAGGTCAGAAGACCATGTTGCGCCGCAAGCCATCTAACGCCAGTGAGAAGGAGTCCACTCAGAAGAAAAAGGTGAGGAGCATCTCTGGATACTCACTTCTTTCTTTCCTCTGCTCTCATAATCTAGCCCTTTGACCATAGAAGTGGGACGACCAAAGGCCATACCTACAGCCCTTTCTGTAGGCAAGGGCTCCTAAGAACAGTGGAACAGGGGCCCAGAGGTTACTAGAATAACAGAAGTACTAAAGAGACTTCCAGAATTCCAGAGATATGAAATTACAGAATAGACTCTTAAAAGTCTAGAGTTATAGAATTTAATCCTACAATGATGGGATAGAGACCTTAATATTAAGGGCTAGAATTCTAGATTATAATTTGAGAATCACAAAATGCAATTCTCATGTTGAGTCTGAAGACTATACTTGTCTCTCCCCTACACTGGTCCTGCCACCATTTCTGTGTGAGCATGGCCTCTCAAGAACCATCTCAATCAAAGGGTCCTGCTGGGCCAACTCACTTGAGCCATGATGCTCCTAGGACCCCACTCTTTGGCTATAGCCAGATTCTGCTCACTTGGTTTAGTTCTGTAGAAGCTCCCTTGGCCCATTAAGGAGAAATTATTTGTTAAGAATGAAAAATTAAGCTGGTGAGATGGGGAGTAGGAGTGAGGGTTGAGGAAGAACAATCTGAAGGAGAGATTTTAGAGACCAGGAATAAAAGCACCTTCCACGGACAACTGAGGTATTCATATTCCTAGAGCTAAAGCCGATCTGGAAGATCTCTTGAAGACTCTGCCAGATCTAAGCTTCTCTAGTTGGATTTGAGGATTTCTAGACTTAATTCTTTGATTTGATTGTAGGATTTTCCCAATCAGCAACTACATCCCACATATCCAGTGGAATCCTAAAACAATCCTAAAGCAGGCCTGAACCAGGTCTAAGAGGTCCAGGCCTAGCCACAGGCCAAGGTCCAGGGCCTCTAGTCTCTCTATTTTCCCCGGAGCTCAGCCCAGGTTCCCTATGGGGGAGCCCCCTGGTCAGGAGAGCACCTCCTAGCCCAAAGCTGAGCTTAAGGTTACTGGTGTGTGCATCCTGCCCCATCTCAGCTTCCTGGGGTGGCTGCCACTTAGGTCTATACTCTCCTCACCCCAGTTGCTTCTGTAAGGTTGCAGTGGAGGTGTGGGGTCGGGGAGGTAGCATGAGATTTATGAGTTTTCCCACAGTCTCTGTCACCTGCCTGTTCAAGCCCTGCACAGCACTGGACCTAACAGACTTGCCATTTACTGTCTCTCTTTAGCGAGAGGTCTGCTTCCCCTTGCTCTTTGCCTAATGGGGATGGGAAGCCGAGACTGCACTAGACACTGCTGGGCCCCAAACCACAGGGTAGCTGAGCTTCAGCAAAGAGTCTGAGAAAGAGCTGACACTTTAACACACTAGGACCCTGCACTATCTCAGGCAGAGGTGCAAGGCTCACACAGAAGCCAGATTTCCCATCCTCTTTCCTCACGTCCATTATCCGAATTCTGTGTTTGGCCATTGGGCCTCTGGAATTTTCTCCAGGCCTTTCCCAGGAGAAGCAAGTCCCATGTGGTCCTCTAGGAGAAGGTGGTCCAGGCAAAGCCACTCCTAGCCACAGCCTGAGGCAGCCTTCAATGCCACTCTCCAAGCCTCAAACCTTGGAAGTACCCTTAGAAAAGCCAATGTATGCTTTCAGAAGATGGAGACAGTATCTTCCCTGTTCCTGGAGGCAGTGGCTGGCTCCAGCACTGTGAACTTGAGAAAGTCCTTTCTCCTAGGAAGATAAAGTGTCATGGTGGAGGAAAAAGCACAAAAACAAGCAAGACCTCTCTCTCCTGCCCTTGCTCCTCCTCCTGGGCCTGCCAAATTGAGGAAGTGCTGTGCAGGGAACAGGAAAGCAGAGTTGGAATCCTACCAAGTTCTAGCTGTAGGACCTTGGACAGTTCATTGACTCTCTTTGGGCCTCAGTTTCCTCATCTCTGAAAAGGGGGATAGCTCCTGATCTGTCTGCCTCAGGAAGTTACATGGATCACCTGGGACAATAAATGCGAGAATGCTTTGTCAAGTGTGTGCATGTGCATATGAGGTGTTGCATCCTATCAGCATGGTTGGGGTTGGGGAGCACATGGCAAAGAAGAACAAGCCTGGGTCCCAGCCCTGAAGTGGAGAAAACAAGATTTAATATTATCAAGAGCCAGCACTGAGTGAGAGCTCATCAGGATCAGGTACCAAGCACTGTGCTGTGCATTCCACCCATCTCGTAGCTCCTTGTCTTCTTATGACAACCTTGTGAGTTAGGAGCAGATATTGTCTTTATTCCTATTTTAGGCCAAGACTTAGAGACTTACCCAAGGTCACCCAGTTAGTAAGCTACAAAGCAGAAATCCAAACCAAGATTTGTCTGTCTCCAGAATGTTAACCCTTTCTCCTCCTACTCTCTTAACCCCTACTGACTTCAAAAGCACTAGAAAAATGTGATGAGAATGAAAGACTGAACCCATCATTAAGAGAACTCTGCAGGGAAGACCCAGATGACTATTGATTGAGGGACTTTCCAGACAGCAGAGGCAAGAGCAGGCCCTCTAGGATGGTGGGGTCAGGATGTGACACCTATTGGTCATCATAGATTGAGGAGGCCTCTGAGTGGGGGTGGGGACATGTTCCTTGGCAAATTTTTGCCTCTTTTGAGACCTTTCCCTTTCTCTTTCTCTTTCTCTCTCTCTCTCTCTCTCTCTCTCTCTCTCTCTCTCTCTCTCTCTCTCTCTCTCTCCATTTCCTTTCATCAGTTAGAGTGTAGGAAGTGGACCGAAGTTTGTCCTGGGATCGCACCCCTACTTTCCACCACACCGCAAGCAAACCTCCTACCAAGGGAAATGGAGAGGAATTGTAGTGTCTACGTGTTCCCTCTGTCCAGTCTCTCCCTGTTCCTCTCTCTCCCAATCCCAGCACATTACATCCCCCTGACTTCCTTCCTATGAAACATCTCTAGCAGGACATGCCTACCAGCATGCATTTTGTATTTTCAGTGGCTCCTCATTGCTCACAGGCTAATGCCTTCGTTCCTTGGCATAACTGGCAAGGGTTTTCCATAGCCTTTTCTGTTCTACCTCTCATCACATGCACTGGCATACCCACCATTCTATCACCACACTGGAATGTGTCTAACTCTCACAATTGTTTAAACCTTTCCCAGCAATTCCTGGAAAAATCCTGGCTCCCCTACATGGCCCAGCTCAAATCTGCCTCCTCCTCTATGAAACCCTCCTGAGCCTTTCCTCCTCCATACTCCTATCTTCTCTCCCTGTTGCTCCTTTCAAATGCCACCTGAAGTCGCCATTGCACTAAAGTCATTGTGTGTGTGTGTGTGTGTGTGTGTGTGTGTGTGTGACTTTGTGAGCTCTGAGTGCAGCAACATGCAGTCTTCCAGTCATAGACATGGATTTGAACCCCTGCTCTTTCTGCTTCCAGCTGTGTAACTGTCTAGTGTACTTTGTTTCTCTGAGTCTCAGTCTCCTGAGCTAGGAAGTGGGTATGTAAAATAGGGCTGTGGTGAGGTTGGGATGAGCTGGTACACATGAAGCACTTAACAGGATGCCAGGCAGAAGGGAGGTATTTAACCCCGGGTTACTGGATTCCCATGTACACATGGCCTGGTTCCTAGAGCTCAGAGGGTACTAGGTATGTGACTGGTACAATAATAAGCTGAGAACATAATTGTGGAGATACCTAGGTGGGGAAAGCCAAGCTTGCTTATGAAGCAAGGGAAGAAGATGGCGCTGTGAGGTCCTGAGTTGGTGATCAGGGGAGGCTTCCTGCATGGGATAGTGCCTTTAAAACTGGATTTGAAAAACCTATTTATAGTATTTTCACAAATAAGTGCATAAATCATAAGTGTACCACTCAATGAATTTCCATTATGAACATCCCCATGGAAGCAGCACCCAGATCAAGAAACAACACTTGCCTAACCTGTTTGGCTCAGTGGATAGATTGTCAGTTTGTGAACTGAAGGGTCCCAGGTTCAATTCTAGTCAAGGGCATGTACCTGGATTACAGGCACATCCTCAGTTGGAGGTGTGCAGGAGGCAGCTGATCAATGTTTTTCTCTCATCAATGGTTCTCTCTCTCTCCCTTCCTCTCTGTAAAAAATCAATAAAGTATATTTTTAAAAGAAAGAAACAGAACACTTGCAACACTCCAGAAGCTTTCATCATGCCTCTGCCAGTCACTATATGCTCTCTTTCTCCAAGGATAGCTACTAACCTGACTTCCAACAGCATAGATAAGTCTTGGAAGGCATTGAATTTTCTATATGAGGAACCATATAGTATACTGTGGTGGCCGGACTTTTCTGTTCAAAAGTGTATCTGAGAGTCATCTGTATTGTTGGGGAGAGCTGTACTAAGCTCATTGCTATGTCTTAGTGCCTTGTGTGACTGCCACTACTCATGATCCATTCTTTTATATTTAAAAAATTTTTTTCAAATATACTTTTTATTGATTTCAGATAGGAAGAGAGAGGGAGAGAAAGATAGAAACACCAATGATGAGAAACAGTCATTGATCAGCCTCCTCCTGCACACCCTACACTAGGGATCGAGCCCACAACCTGGGCATGTGCCCTGACTGGGAATTGAACTATGACCCCCTGGTTCATAGGTCAGTGCTCAACCATTGAACTACGCCGCCAGGCTCATGTATCCATTCTACAGTTGATGAGTCTGTGTGTTGTTTCCAGTTAAATCCAATTTTGAAGGAAGGGAAAAACTTCAGTTGACAGAGTGAAGGGTGGAGTGTTCCAGGTAGGAAATGCCTGGTGAGAGCCTGGAGGTGGGTCAGAGGAAAAGCTAAGCCATACACTGACATTTGGACATTTGCTGAGGGGTGGCTGTGTCAGACACTCACTCCCTTCATCCTCACAGCAACACGGTGAGGTAGGTGCTCTTGTCTTCATTTTACCCGTGATGAGACGGGAGCTGAGAGATGTGAGGAACTCACCCAGCTTTACACAGCTCGTCAGTGCCAGAACCAAGATGTGAACCTTTGCCTGCTGACATCAAGTGAAGAGACTGGGGTTCAGAGAGGTTAAAGAACTCACTGAAGATCACACATCCCAAAGTTGAACTTAGGGAGTGACACCTGACACCAGATAAATACTTCTTTCTAAGAGGTCCACGAATTACCCTTAAACATGAAAAATAATATTTGGTTCTACCACCCCCCCTGGACAGGACCCCCAGGAAGGCTTCCCCTCAAACGGAGGACAAGCATAAAATACAGAAGATCAAGGATTTCAATTCATACCTGGGTCACTTCAGAGATACCCCAAGATATTCAGGATATCTGCCCCTAAGATTGAAGATTGGTCACTCTGATTGACCCCCACCCTTAGTTGCTTGAAGAACTGCACGGCCCTTTCTATGTTCCTGGGCTGAGGATCCACCAGGAGCACCCAAGTCCTAGCACCACCCCTACAGTTTCCTCTGCTTTTGGCTAAAGTGGACCAGAGGAGCCCTGAAAGAAGGTCCCAGGAGCCAAAGGCTCCCCTCCCAGCCCCAAGACTGCAGATTAATGACAGGAAAAGGAAAAAACTGCGATTAGAGGAAGGCCTGGCAATAAGTTTACTCTGCCCCAACAAAGCTCATTTCTGGCCCCATGCCTGCCCTCCTGCTTGCTTTCCAGGCTTGCCAGTCCCTGGGGTTTCTGGGGCGACTCTCAGCCTCCTGGTCTGCAGATCAGGCCAAGAGGTGATGGAGAGAAGGTCACGATAGGCCCCACTGACCTATAAATAGCAGCCCAGTTTGTTGCCCACCCTCTCTCTGTTCCCTCTTTTCCAGACAGTGAGAGGAGGAAGTCATCAGGGCAGCTGCATCCTAGCAATACAAGAGGAGGAAATCAACAGAGAGCATAGAGAAGGGGAAAGAAAGGAAAAAAAAGAGGAAAAAATAGCGGGTGGGGAAAAACAATGAAGGAGAGTAGAAGGGATACATGGGAGCCAGAGCAGTCACCCCACAGTCATGCTTGCCCTTCCCCATTCGTGGACCCCTTTTCTGGCTCCCCAGCATAGCATGGAAGAGGGTTCCTGATGGAGGCTGCAGGTGCCCCACCCAGGAGGCCCTTGTGGCTCCAGTGGCTAGTTACTTGGCCTGACTGCTGACCCAATTTCTGGTCAGCTAGCTTGTTGCAACCTCTAGGACAGTGTGGCCCCTGACCCTGATTGCTGACTCGCCTAGGGTCAAGACCTACCAAGAGAACAAAAGTGCTCCACTGCAGTCCCCAGGAACTGGTGCCAGTTGTGTGTGTGTGTGTGTGTGTCGGGGACAGGTGACATTACCCCTGCCCTAAGGGGTTGTCACTGGAACCCCCTTCTTAGGAAAGAGGATGTGAAACTTTCAGCTTTGTGCAGGTTTGGAGCTTTGGCTCCGCAAGCCCTTATCTCCGGTGTCTGAAGTCTATCCCACTCTATCTGTCTGGCCATCTGTGAACCCTGGTTCCTGTGTGTATCTGTAGTTTTGACTGTTGATCTTGATTCAGGCTTCTTGTGTTGAAAGTTCGCCCTCATTACCTGTCTGGCCCTGGTTCCTGCAGCCATTTTGGCATGTGCACACATAAACAGTTAAGAAAGCTCATTTCCTGAAAACTGTCTCATCAGCACAAACAATAGGTCAGGCTGAAAAGTCCAAAGCCCAACAACTATCAATAGTAGTCATGTCATCACATCGGTGGCTCAGGTTAAAAGCTGAGGTGAAGAAAGAAAATGGCAGCTTTCTTTTACTCAATGACTGCCAGTCATTTGTGTCTCAAATCTGTGGGCACCTTCTCTGATAGCTTTTGTTGTTGTTGTTGTTGTTAATCCTCACCAGAGGATATTTTTTCGTTGATCTTTTAGAGAGAGTGGAAGACAAAGGGAAAGAGAGAAAAATATCAATGTGAGAGAAATACATCGATTGCATGTATTTCTGCACCTGCCTCAACCAGGGCCTGAGGAGCCTGAAACCAAGGTGCCTGCCCTGGACCAAAATCGAACCTAGGACCCTTTGGTCCATGGGCCAACGCTCTATCCACTGAGCAAAACCGGCTAGGGCTCTGATGGCTTCTAATGTGGTTTTCCAGAAAACCTAATGTCAGGTCTTACGAACTCCTTGGGGGAGTGTTTTACTCTTCTCAGGACAGATTCACCAGGGCGGGGGCCCTAATGTGCTTACTGCTGTCACTGTGACAGGATACCATGCTTGGAGCCCGCCCAGAGTCCAGGCTGTGGGGTTTGGGAGGGTTTACTCTGTTACATAAAGGCAACACTACTGTTCTTGCCAAGGTTTATCTAGTAGGAAATATGTTTTTGACTCATTTAGTCTTTCACATCAGGGTTCTGGGGACCAAACTTCAGGTAATGGTGGAAATGTGGCCTTCATCTGAGGTCTAAATGAGGCTCTTGACGTCAGGAGCTTGCTTTGGGGCAGGTATTAGAGGCCATTTTCTGCTGTTAAGCAGGATAAAGCCAGTATCTCCAAGGTCATCTTGGTGTTTTACCTCAATAGTCCTGGG
The DNA here is from genome assembly GCA_011751065.1 of Lasiurus cinereus. Taxonomy (NCBI): domain Eukaryota; kingdom Metazoa; phylum Chordata; class Mammalia; order Chiroptera; family Vespertilionidae; genus Lasiurus; species Lasiurus cinereus. The sequence continues at coordinate 21,038,693 of JAAGEH010000015.1, read as the reverse complement.
ACCTCAGGGCACCTGTGGCTCTGTTCAGCCCTGGGCTGTGTGTATGTGTGTTGGGAATGGGAACAGCTCCTTACAGCCATTTTAGCACAACTTACTGTAACACCCCTGCTTCTTCCAGCTCTCCCTGCAGCGCTCCAGCAGTTTCAAAGATTTTGCCAAATCCAAACCCAGCTCCCCAGTGGTGAGCGAGAAGGAATTTAATCTGGATGATAATGTGAGTTTCAGAGCTTCCTTGGAGTGGGGAGGCTGGTTGCAGGCCCTGGGCAAGGGGGTGGCTAGAAAGGAGAAAGGGAGGGAGGAGGGGAAAGAGGAGATTTTTTAAAAAATTAAATCTTTATTGTTGAACCTATTACATATGTCCCCTTCCCCCCCCCCATCCACCCTTTCTAGTGTACTCCTGCCCTCCCCCCCCCACACACACACACCAGGCCTCCAGCACCCTATTGTCTGTGTCCATGGGTTACGCATATATGCATACAAGTTCTTTGGTTGATTTCTTCCCACCCACCTACCCCTGCCTTCCCTCTGAGATTCAACACTCTGTTCCATGCTTCTATGTCTCTGGATCTGTTTTGTTCATCAGTTTATTTTGTCCATTAGATTCCACATATGGGTGAGATCATATACTTGTCTGGAAAAGAGGAGATTTTAGGATTGTTGAGGCAAAGTCTGCTTAAATACAGAAGGTCCACCTCTCCCACCCACCAAAATCCTGGGCCCCAAGAACTCACCTGCATCCTTTTCAGTTACAAATTAATTATCAATTTAATTACCCATTAATAAGGCTGAGGACAGGACTGGCACTAAGAGGGAAGGGGACAGGAATTTTCCATTCCCACCCCTTCATCCTCTGCTGGGGCCCGAAGGCCTCCTTCTATCCCTAAGTCCTGGACACAGGCAGCCATCAGGGTTCCTGGACTTCTTGTTGTCACAGATTCCAGAAGATGACTCAGGTGTCCCTACCCCAGAGGATGCTGGGAAAAGTGGCAAAAAGCTGGGGAAGAAGTGGAGAGCCGTGATTTCCCGAACCATGAACAGGAAGATGGGCAAGATGATGGTGAAGGCCCTGTCAGAGGAGATGGTGAGGCCTGGGATCCAGGGGAGGGGTGGGGACAGGTCCCACTCTGACAAGGTGTGAGCATGGCTACCTTGACAGTCACTGCTCAGATACCATGTCTGAAGGCTCCATTAAATAGGAGAAGGAAGGTTACATGGGAGGGAAGCTCACTCAGCCATGGACAAGGCACCATGGTCCAAAGGGAACAGAGTTAGGGTCTAATGAGGGATGAAAGTTGGAGTAACAGGAGCTTCCTGAGGAGGCAAATCTGAGGAAAGTGGGCCCCTGGGATTGGAAAGGTTTGATTCAAAGAGAGAAAATTCGAGAAGGCTGGCCTTAGCACAAGGAGAGAGGGTATGACAGACATCTGTAGGGCAGTCACATTTAAGCAGCTGAAGTCACATAGTGATTCTGGCATGTTCTGGAGTCAACTAGTACTGGCTTATACCAGCTCAGGAAAGCAGCTGGCTAAATTTTCAGGAATTTTGCATGGAACATGACATTGAAAATTAAATGATATAAACTAAAAATTAAATAAATGATATTAAAAACAAAGGGACTACAATCAATGCTCAAAACTGATCTTTTCCTAATTCTTGGATGGCCTTTCATTGTTCTCTATGTCCCTGAAGTTATTTGCATCTATAGTCTCTGTGTGGAGGAAATAGCCTATGATGATGCACTGCTTGGTCAGTGACTTCACTGTAGTAGTCAAAAGTACTAATTCTTCAGCACTACTATATATTGGCTATGGTGGGGAGTATTAACAACACAGAGATTGATGACTTCTACACATAAAGGAGGAGTTCCCTCTGCACTAAGGTATGGTCGGAGGGGGGGTGCTTTGAAATCAGGCGGACTTGAATGGGGCCTGGGAACGGGCCTTGGGAATGTTCCTCTATTACTTCTCATCTGAAAACTTGGGACAATCAAGTACTTATCCTCAAGTGAGGATTGAATGAAATGACAGATGTGCTTGGCACATGGGAGCACAGTCAAAGGTAGTAACTCTTCAGCACTACTGTCTGCATGACTGTGCCCCAGCGACAGCTCAGAGTCCAAGCTCTGGCACCAGCCTTCTCTGTATATGCAATGGCTCTATCCACTCAGCCAAACCAGCTAGGGCTACAATGGCACTTTAAATGGACAGCATATATCCACAGGGCCTCATTCTGTGAGATGGGCAGGGCAAAGACTTTCATTCCCACCTTACAAAAGAGGAAGCTAGGGCTGCCTGTAAGCTGGGGCTCCAGACAGGGCCCAGTTTTCTGTCAAGCCCAAGCCTATTTCCTCTGCACCTGGGCTGCCCCAGTGCACCCCAACAGAGACTGCTCAGGGATTCCTGTCACCCTTCCCCTGCAGGCAGACACTCTGGAGGAGGGCTCAGCCTCCCCAACATCTCCAGACTACAGCCTGGACAGTCCTGGCCCTGAGAAGATGGCATTGTCATTTTCTGAGCAAGAGGAGCGTGAGCTGCCAGCACTCAGCCGCCAGACATCCACTGGTAAGTAGGGGAGGTGCAGGGAGTCTGGAGAAAAAGACTAGATTAGGACACTGCCTGTCATTGTCTGGGAGGGGCTAAGAGAAACGAACCTTTATGGCTTACCTGCTGGGAACTTTCCCAACCCTCTTCATGTTAAATCTTGACAATTTTATGGGGCCAGTACTATTATTACCCCCCCACTTTATTGATGTGAAAACTGAGTCTCAGGAAGGTTAAATGACTTGCTCAGGGTGATCCAGTCTTGAACTCAGTTTTGCCCCAAAGGAGCTCAGTTTGCTGTCCCCAAGCTTTGGAGGGCTCAAGGGCAGACGAAAGCCCCCCTTGCCTTCTTTTTTTAAAAAATACATTTTTATTGATTTCAGAGAGGAAGAGAGAGGGAGAGAGATAGAAGCATCAATGATGATAAGAGAGAGTCATTGATGGGCTGCCTTCTGCACATCCCCACACTGGGATTGAGCCTGCAACCTGGGCACTTGCTCTTGACTGGAATCGTACCTAAAACTCTTCAGTCTGCAGGCCGATGCTCTCTACCCATTTAGCAAAACCGGCTAGGGCTCCCTGGCCCTCTTGAACCAACCACTCACCCTTCTAAGCAGAGCTATAAGTTTCAGCTGCCTGAGCCTCTGTCATCCCAGGTTCGTGTGGGGGTATAGAGCCTACAGCTGTGAAAATTCAGCCTCTTGGATCCCAGAGCTTGGATTGTTGAACTTAGGGCACCACTCGGCATCTTCTCGATGTCCATGGGGCTAGGCAGCCCTGCCTAAAAGAGCAACTGAGGCCTCTGGGCTGAAAACCTTCTGAGGCACTGCCTTTCCCACCCCTCAGGCTAGTTCCAAGTTACCTGTTCTTTCCCTAGTCCCCCCTCCCTGCACTTAAAACCATTTAAAATAAGCTTCATCCTGCTCTTCCCTGAGAGAAAGACCCCATCTGAGTTTCCAGATAACTGGACACTGAATTTTATTAAATAAAGAAAATTAAATATTAATGAAGGATGTGGCTTCCTGGGTGGAAGGAGCACTAGAATGGGAATCAGGAGACCTAGAGCATAATAGACCCAGCGCTGCCAATTATAAGATGAGATGGGCAGGTCACTTGGCCTGTCTGGCCTCAGTTTTCCTTATCTGTTCAGTGGGGTGTTGGCACAATTGGTCTCTAAAGGCCTCCCAATTTGCCTGTTCTTTGGAATCTGAGCGATTTCTCCTGTGGTCAGCCATTTCTCATGTCTAAAGCCTCAGAAGCAAAGCTGTGCTCCTACAGGGTGGCTCAGGAGATGGGCTAGAATCCCTGCCACAATGTAAGACTAACTAGCACCTAGATTTCCCCCCCCACTGTGTATCCCTGGGACTTCTAGACAGACTCCATGCAAGGCGCCTCCTGAGTGAGGCCACAGCTGTCCTGGGACTCTCCTCCCTGCCCCATATCTTGCAGGCAGCGAGTTCTGCTGTCCCAGCCCAGGCTCTAGCAGCTTTGGAGAGGATCCACCTGTCCCCCAGTACACAGGGCCCTTCTGTGGCCGGGCCCGAGTCCACACCGACTTCACTCCCAGCCCCTATGACCATGACTCACTGAAACTACAGGTAAGATTGGCATCCAAGGCCCCAGGCTGCATGCACAGAGGGGGTTGGACTGAGTCAGGGTAGGACAATGTCAGCAGAAGCTGCAGGACCGCCCTGGCCTCTCTCTTAATCCACTCTGTTCTTCTCCCACAGAAAGGTGATGTGATACAGATCATTGAAAAGCCACCTGTGGGCACATGGCTGGGCTTGCTCAATGGCAGGCTGGGCTCTTTCAAGTTCATCTACGTGGATGTGCTACCTGAGGAGGCTGTGGGGCCTGCCCGCCCCAGCCGCCGACAGAGCAAGGGCAAGAGGCCCAAGCCCAAAACTCTGCATGAGCTGCTGGAGCGCATTGGCCTGGAGGTCTGACCTTGGGCCTGCATTAGTGGCAAGAATCAAGGGACTCACCCTTATCCCAGGGATGGTGGCCAGGGCACATCAGCTAAGTGGGGAGGGAAGGATTGTGGGGAGGGGGGGTTGTAAACTGCCTAGCTGGTGGCCTGCCTCTGCCCACAGGAGCACACATCCACCCTGCTTCTCAATGGCTACCAGACACTGGAGGACTTCAAAGAGCTGCGAGAAACACATCTCAATGAGCTGAACATCACAGACCCACAGCATCGAGCCAAGCTGCTCACCGCGGCTGAGCTGCTGCTAGACTATGACAGTGAGTAGGCTTCGGAGCTGGGTGCGGTGCCACTGGCGGTCCAGGGAGGGGAGGCCTCTGCCCCGGGGCCCTGTGAAGTGGGTAGGTAGACACTTTCCACACTTATTTTGTCTTATTTTTTAGTCTTATTTTTTATTTTTTAAAATATTTTTATTGATTTCAGAGAAGAAGGGAGAAGGAGAGAGAGAGACAGAAACATCAATGATGAGAGACTCATTGACTGGCTGCCTCATGCATGCCCAACACTGGGGATGGAGCCTGCAACCTGAGCATGTGCCCTGACCTGGAATCAAACCATGACCTTCTGGTTCATAGGTCAATGCTCAACCACTGAGACATCCCGGCTGGGCCCCTTTCCACACTTTAATCCCAGTCTCAGGCAGAGTTTGTGGGGGAAAGGGGTTTTAGAGATGATCACCCCCTACTCCCTTTGGGATCCCAGGGCAGACACTTAAGGCCAGAGAAGGTAAGGCAAGTACTCAAGGCCTCAAAGCTGGGCAATGACAGAGTCAGGTTTCAGGGTTCCTGGCTTAGTGCTGAGAAGTTTAAGTTCTTGAGCCTGGAAACTACAAGAAGAGCAGAGATGGTGACAGATGCCCAGAGGGAGATACTGCCTACAGTGTCCCTACCCCCAGAGCCCCTATTTCCACACAGGGCTCAGTGGGGCTTCTGACCCACTCCCTTCCAAGGCCCAAGGCCCCATATTCCATCTTCCATCCTTGTCCCTGGCAGCCGGCAGCGAGGAGGCAGAAGAAGGTGCCGAAAGCAGCCAGGAACCAGCAGTGCACACCTTGTCAGACCCCAAGGGGGACATCCCACGTGACTCAGGCTGCTTCGAGGGCTCAGAGAGCGGACGCGATGAGGCAGAGCTGGCAGGCACTGAGGAGCAGCTGCAGGGCCTCTCCCTAGCCGGGACACCTTGAGCGCAGGTGGTGGTGGGCCAAGGCTGGGCCCAAGCAGCACATTCAACAGGGATGGGCCCGGTCTCCAGAGGTGGCCCAGGCTAGAGGACTGCCAGAGGACTGGCACCTAGTCTGGCCCTGCTTCCCTTCCCTCCCCCTATAGCACCAAGGGCCTGCAGGCTTGGCTGGAGTGGATAAGGAGCTGCTGAGGACACATCACACCTGCCTGGCCCTCTCCCTCCACCAGCTACTGATAGTAGAGTGCACTCTGGCCACGCTACAGCAAGTGGGGCACTGAGGGATCACCTCACTCGCCCCTCAGCAAGAAGCCCTCCAAATCCTCCTCATTCCCACAGTACCTTCCCCTGTGGCACTATTTCTGAAAAGGGACCAAGTATTTCATGTCTGTTTCAGGACCCTAAGGAAGTTGGCCATTTAAAAGGATTATAGGGGGAATCCAGATTGTCCCCAATAAGGTTTGAAGAGAGCAACATGTACCTTTCCTACTTTCCTTCTCCTTAACTTCCTGAGAGGTTTAGCCACTAAATCATTATGTGACTCAAATCAAATGCCTTCCCCAATTTGGGTCTAGGACTGGCTGGCATTAGAATGGATAGACACTGAGGGCCTTGCCAACTCGGACATTCTGTGACATTAAATGTCTGCTCTCCTGTTACCTGTGGCCCAAGATATCAGTGGGGCTTACGAAGGAGGCTGGGAGACCTCAGGCTCCCAAATGAAATGCCTGCTCCTGCTTATTAATTCTATACCTCCCCACATAACTCAGGCCACATTGCAACTTACTCCAGCTTAAAACAATGCCCATACCTTATAGAGTATGCACTCTCCCTTTCCACTCCCTTCCCCCTCCAATGATACTTCTCTCAAGGGTGATGGCAGATGGCCAGACCTGGCTTCCAAAGATAAAATGGTCCCTCAGAAGCCAGATGTAGGTGCGGGCCCTGACTTGGCTTCTTGTGTGGATCCTTATAAGCCAGGAAAGCACAAACTTGACATTGGGGAATCCATTACCCCACTTTGCTTGTTAAAAGTTTTGATGTGCCCTGAGTTCCCAAAGGGGAGGGATAGTATCTATTATTGGGGGGCCTCCCTTGACCCCAGTACTGAATCTGTGCTCTGAATTCGAGTAACCCTTCCCAAGGGCCAAAATGGCTCAGGGACAAGCAGTGCCTACTACATCTAGGACTGCTGACTTAATGGACACATTTCTGGACCCATTACCAGGAACTTTGGTAAAGCAAGCTTGTGGGGGTAAGGGATTAGTGTAAATATGAGGGGGGTGAGGGAAGATAGGTTGGCAACAATAAACATAAGCAGAATGAATTATCATCTCATTATCTTTCTTTTTTGTTTTGTTTTGTTAATCCTCACCCCAGGATATTTTTTTCCATTGGTTTTTAGAGTGGAAGGGAGGGGGAGAGACCAAGAGAGAGGAAGATTGATGTGAGAAATACACATCGATTCATTGTTTCCTGCATGTGCCCCAACCAAGGCTGGGGCACATGTACCTGCCCTTGACCAGAATCAAACCCAGGACCCATTATTCCAAGGGCTGACCCTCTATCCACTGAGCCAAACTGACTAGGATTCCATTTATCTTTCTTATGGAGAGAGGGTTGGGAGAACACACCAATTTCCTTCAAAGCTGAACTCAGCAAAACATCCTCCATTGTCCTTTCAGGGCCATCTGTCCCTTCCCTGCAGATCTAAAGCTTTAGTTTGAAGCTCTAGCTGGCTCTGCCCTTCCTGCTAACCACCCCCTGCCCCCCAGATCTCAGGCTCCCAGGGCCACGGTCCTTGCTGGAGTCTGAGAATTGGGAGTATCTTCTTAGAACTATTCATTTAACAAGAGCCTTGAAGACCTCCGCTCCAATGAGAAAGGGCCTGAACTGGGGGTTGTCCAGGAAGGGGAACTTTGAATTCAGCTGGGCCTTTCCTCTGAGGCCACCTTTTCCTGAGGCCTACCCTGTGATCACTGAAGCTACATCATCTCTTGGGAAGTGGGACAGAGACGAAGACCCCTGGATTCATTTGTTTCTGTCAGTATTAACTCCATGAGAGATGAAAAACTGGAGTGAGCTGCCACCAGGGGGGAGACAAGGCCACTCTGCTTCCAGGCTTTGTTCTCAGCTGCATTCGACACCCCACAGCTGTAAGTGGCAGTAGGCCTCAGGAAACTGTAAGCATTATCTTCACCAAAGAAGCAAGGAGGAGCCCAGATAACCTCAAAGCCCCAAAGTCACTGAATAATGGCTTTAATTTAGTGAGTATTGACACATTTGACAGGCATCAAGCACTTTGCATTTCTTCTCATAACCACCATGCTATATACCCAAGGTAGGTACCTTCACATTCCCAGTTTACAGAGGAGAAAACTGAGCAGCCGACAGGTTGAGGTTGAGTAGGAAGTGCAACAAACTTTCAGAGGCCACCCGCCCCCAGCCCCAGCGCTCCACAGAAAACCTTACAAGTACACACAGATACATGGACAATGGTATTTGAAACAGCTTTATCTGTAAAACACTCAAAATAACACAAATGGGGAACTAGATACATTATGGTCCGTTCACGCAATACCACAGTCATTAAACAAGATGTTGTAAAAAATATTTGAGACAGGGAAAATCTTTGTAATTTTTTATTGTTTAATTTAATATTTTAAATTATACAATAATATACAAATGTTCTTACTGTAAAAGGAGCAAGTACTAAAACATTATTTATAGGGTGATTTATTTTAAGAAAAGAAAGTCATACACAAGAATTAAGACTAGAAAGATCTGAATCAAATGATCTGGTGAAGTGAGCTGGGGGTTTGGGGTGAGATTGGGGGGAGTAATGGAGAGAAGTGTTCACTTTCTACATTATTGCTTTATTTCCATTTCAAAAATATATTTTTTCCTTTTTTATCTATTATATATCTACTTAAAAAGGAAAAATACTTTAATTTGGGGGGAAATAAATTAATATGTCCAAACTTCTGGCCTCTAATTTGGTGTAGCAGCAACATCATTATCCTGCTGCCTTAGGCTCAGGCTTCTGGAAGGATGGGGAGTGGAAGTGAATAATGCCCCAAGTATTTTACTTTTTTAAAAAAATATATTTTATTTATTTTTTTTTTACAGAGAGGAAGGGAGAGGGATAGAAAGTCAGAAACATCGATGAGAGAGAGACATTGATCAGCCGCCTCCTGCACGCCCCACAGTGGAGATGTGCCCCCAACCAAGGTACATGCCCCCGACCAGAATCGAACTTGGGACCTTTCAGTCCGCAGGCCGACGCTCTATCCACTGAGCCAAACTGGTCTCGGCTTACTTTTATTTTTATTTTTTGCTGATTTCATCACCTGCTTTATTTTTTAAATTCTTTATTGTTTATAAAGTATTACACATAGTAGCACATATATATATCCTTTATTCCCCATTGACCTTCCCCCAGTCTCCCCTACCCCCTGTCGCATGCCCTCATCCCACCACTCCCCCCATGTTGTGTCCATTGGTTGTGCTTATATGCATTCAAACAAATCCTTCGGTTGATCTCTTTCCTCCTCTCCCTAACACTCACCAGCCTTCCAGCTGTAATTTGACAGTCTGTTTGATGCTTTACTGCCTCTGTATCTATCTTTTTGTTCATCAGGTTACAATGATCTTTATTTTTTATAAATGAGTGAGATCATGTGGTATTTTTCTTTCATTGCCTGGCTTATTTCACTTAGCATAATGCTCTCCAGGTCCATCGTGCTGATGCAAATGGTAAGAATTCCTTCTTTTTTTATAGCAGCATAGTATTCCATTGTGTAGATCTACCATGGTTTTCTAATCCACTCATCTGCTGACGGAATGCCCAAAGTATTTTAAAACCACAAACACACCAAGGAGATTCCTAACCCTTTTAAAACCTTGGATAGCACCTATCTATTAAGTCTAAGCTGGGGAAAAGAAAATATCAGAAAAAGAAAAGTCAGGCTAAGAAAAGTATGTTTTGAACTCCTCCCCTGCCCTGGGGAGGGGGCTGGAGGAGCTATAGGGTTTATAGGCTGAATGCAGGCTGAAAGGACTCTAATGAGTGCAGGTGAAGAGGGGCAATAAGGAAATGAAGACTATAGGCCACCAAGATCTGAGGAGCCAAAAAGACAGTACCAGGTGGGGCTGCAGCCCAGGGCCCAATTCTCTTCTTCCAGGCAGGGGTGCTGGACCCTCCTGTCAAGCCCCATGAACATCCAGAAGATGGAAAGTGGCTCCCTGAACCCTATAAACCAAGATCTGGGTTCCAAGAGGATGAGTCTTCACAGATGGAGACCCTATACACCCACCCCCAGCCTGGAATGTTAGAGGCCCAGGCAGCTGTAGCCTATAGCTTCCCTTGGAAGGATGGGGGGTGGGCTGGCTCAAAAGGGGCAATGAGGGCCTATGGTTAAGCATCAACCTATGAACCAGGAGGTCATGGTTCGACTCCTAGTCAGGGCACATGTCCGGGTTGTGGGCTGGATCCCCAGTGTGGGGCATGCAGAAGGCAGTTGATAATGATTCTGTCTCATCACTGATGTTTCTATCTCTGTCTCCCTCCCTCTTCCTCTCTGAACTCAATAAAAATATATATATATTTTAAAAGAGGGCAGTGGGGTTCTTCTTCTGCCCTTGAGTACTCCTGGGCCTTAAGTACTACTTACCTCTAGGGAAGGAAAGCCTAGCAGTTAGGAGTTAAGGACTACTTGAGTTCAAGTCTTGGCTTTGTCACTCACTTAACTGGGTCATCTTGTACAAGTCACTTAAGCTCCTTGAGTCTCACTTTCTCCATCAATGAAGTGGGAATAACAATATTAGCACCAAGGGGTTGTTACAAAGATTGAATAAAGTAGTATATATGAAATACCCATAAAATCAACATTCAGTGAATGGATTTCTTAAATCTACAATACTCTGTACCTGCATTTCACTCCCTTCAAGGCCAATCTCACCTTGGACCCCTAGGTTAGTGTAGTGACAAAGAGCAAATGCTTTGGAGTTAAACTAAAGTGTCTTCAAATCCTGGCTCCATCACTTACTAGTTACCTGACTTCGGGTAATTACATACATACACATTTCTGAAAATAAGAATGATCTAGCTTGGCTGCCATAGCTCAGTGGTTGAACATTGACCCATGAACCAAGAGGTCGTGGTTCCCTTCCCGGTTAGGGCATATGCCCGGTTGCAGACTTGATCCCCAGTGTGGGGCGTGCAGAAGACAGCTGATTAATGATTTTCTCTCATCATTGCTATTTTTTCTCTTTCAATCTCCCTCTCTCTTCCTCTCTGAAATCAATAAAAAAATATATTTTAAAAAGAACAACAACGAAGTTAAAGGTTTTTAAAGGGAAAAAAGGGCACTGATCACTATAGTCTCAGTGAGATCCAACACTTTCCCCCTGCCAAGTCAGGAAATTCAGGATGAGGTATGAGGTTTCTGAGCTAGGGAAAAGAAGTGGTTCTCCCACCTCCTTCACAATAGAGGCTACCTTCACTTCTCACACAACTTCAGCCTCATTCTATACTATTCAGCCAACAACACAATCAAGTGGGAAGGAACTGCCTCCCCTCTAGACCCAGCCAAAACTCCTCCTCTAGGAAGGCCCTAAATAAAGGAATTCTATAGCACTTGATATGTAGGCTTCACCTTTTCCTATAACTTCACAGTTACCAATATAGCATTTGTATACCATTGCCTCTGGGACCTGCCAGGGATAGCGTCAGAAAGAGCCCAGCCAGTGACCCTCACAAAGGGACAGCCAACTTGACTGTGGGAACCGACAAGGCAACTTCCTGACTTCCTGTGCTAAAGAAACCCCACCATCAGTTCAACCTAAGTGCAATGGTGTGGAGAGAGAGTTAAGAGATTTAAGTTTAACACAAAACCCAACAACCACCCACATATCAGTTCGACCATTTATAGTAAGCCTTCTCTATGCCTAAAATGGAGAGATCATTAGTCAAATTAATCCAAAATGGCACCAAAAAACTTCTAAAAATCATTGCTCGTTCTCAACTCACAAGAGAATGGGATCAGCAGTCCAATTCCTCCTAAAGTTAACCCTAATACATGGTCAATTTTCAACAATATTTATTGAATGTTAAATAAATGAAAGAAAGGCTCATTTCAGTCAAGTGACACTTGGAGTTAGTTATTCAAACCCTTTTATCTTTCTATGCCCGGGTTATGCCGGAAAGCTCTCTGACAGGGAGTCCCAGCATCTGGGGTTCTGGTCTTAGCTCTACCAGTAACTGTCTATGTGACTGTGGTAAGTCACAGTACTTAATTTAATGAGTGAGTGCAAGTGGCACCGGCTACATGATCAATATGTTCCTTTCAGGGATATCATCCAACAGACCCTGGGTTTTATAACAAATAATCATAATGTCTGAATTTGAGCAAAAAAAGTACAATGCTTTTAGTAATGTTGGAAGAGCCAGGTAGCTGTAAATGGACATGGGCAGCAGGCTTGAAGAAAGTGAAGGGGGCCCTGGCCAGCGTTTCCCAGTGGTTGGAGCGGTGGCCTATGCACTGAAGGTTGGGGGTTCAATTCCCAGTCAAGGGCACATACCTGGGTTGCAGCTTCAATCCCCAGGCCCTGATCGTGTAGCTGTGTTAGGTAACCAATTGATGTGTTCTTCTCATATAGATGCTTCTCTCTCTTTCCCACCCCCCTCCCTTTCTTCCACTCTCTCTAAAATTAATAGAAGAAAATATCCTCAGGTGAGGACTAACAACAACAAAAAGTCGGGCTGAGGTGGCTCAGTGATTGAGCATCGACCTATGAACCAGGAGGTCACAGTGTGATTCCCAGTGAGGGCACATGCTTGGGTTGCAGGCTCAGTCCTCAGTGTGGGGCATGCGGGAGGCAGCCAATCGAAGATTCTCTCTCATCATTGATGTTTCTATCTCTCCCTCCCCCTTCCTCTCTGAAAGCAATAAAAATATATTAAAAAAAGAAAGTGAAGAGGCATGGAATGTCAGGGAAGTAATTCTACTCCAGGTTCCAGAATTATAAAACCACTTCTAAATCATGACCCCCTCATTTCCTGGCCCATGGTGGAGTGTGAGCTATCAAACTTGCAATTTATGAACTGAGTAGCAAATTCCCTAATACCAGAAGAAAAATAAACACAAGATTTGGACAGTAAGTTACAGAATAAAAATGGCAAGAAACAAGGCAAAGGGAGATGTGGAAAAATGTTTAAACTCATTATTAACAAAAGGAATAGAAATGAAATATAACTGAAATACCAGTTTACAATGATAAAATTATGGAATGTTTAAATGAGATGTGTTTAAATGTTTAAATGAGACATGAAGCAAGCTCTCTGAGATACTACTTGGCAGGACAAACTGGGACAGCCTTTGCATGAAGCAATTTAGCTATATTTGCCAAAAGTCTTTCAAAGAACACTCCCTTTGACTCAGTAATTTCACTCCTAGGAATCTATCCTAAGGAAATAATCAGATATGTTCACAGACTTTTTTAAAAAGCTCATCATGGCATTATTTATAATAATGACAAATGGGAAACTCCTAAATGTCTTGACAATAGGGGAAGAGTTATGTACATATTATGGAGTCATGATGAAATAATTTCTAATGATATGAAAAATACTAATTTAAAAAACAAAATTACAAAACTATATTCATAGTTGAATTCCAGTTATGTTTAAAAATATACATGCATGAAAAGGAGTAGAAAGAAATATACCAAAACACAGACAGTGATTATTATACTTTAGTCATGAAGTTATAAATGATTTTTTAAAATCTTCTTACTTTCTTATACTTTCCCAATTTTCAATAATGGACCTGAGTTACTTTTAAAATTAAAAAGCACATTACAGGTATGAAGGAAGGAAGAGGTTTGTTTATTTTCTAAGTTTTCCAAATATTTAGAAGTAGAAAGGGACATTTGAGAGTCCAATGGTTCTCAACCCTGACAGCTCCAAACCTCCCTGGGTATATACAATGTTTTGTAATAAACCCTTTGCCACCCTGAAAGAAATTTCATAGTTATTATAACCTGCATATACACATAATTTCCAGAAGAGCAGTATAATACACTAACTATAATATAAAGGAGAAATAAAGGGAAAGTAGTTTATAATAAAATAATATGTATTTCCATCTGTAAATGCCTGGGCAATACTATACTTTAAGTCAGATGCTTCCACTTACATATGTAGATTCACTGTGGATTCAACTGCTACAAAGGAAGATGAATACAGATACATTGTATTGGCAACTTAAAAATCCATGAATGGCATTGCTATTGGTGACACAGTTTTCAAGAGTCACAAATGTTATTAAAGTTTTGAACAAAATAAAGTACCACCTTCCCTGAATTTACACAATGGTTGCATTCCTGGAAATTCACTATATATATTAAAACTGCAATTACATGTTTTGTGTTTATTTATTAGGCCCAGTTAAATACACTAGGTTTTTCCACTTCCATTGATGTTCTATATGCCATTTGAAAGTTTACAGATACTGATTTTAGTTCCCATTCTCCTTTCATATTTATTTGGAACATAAAGTCTACAATGACTATCTTTTTTTTGCAAGTTGGGCTTGCATCTTTTAAAGGTAATGATAGTCACAATTTTAGCCTTTGATACTATTTCTAAAACCTATCACCTAAGAACAGCAAGCGATGGCTAGAATGTCTTCTCAAAACTGACACAATCGTTTTTGAATTATTAGAAACATTGCTCTTCTTTAATAGCACCAAAGCACAAGAACAAATTTTCATTTTTAAAAAACTATTTACTGTGATCCCTTGGTGATTCTCCCTAGCCTGGCCCCAGCCTCAGGAGTATAAAATAAACTGAGCTGGAAGAAAAAGACTAATAGGGCCAGGCTATAGAGAGAGGGATGGGGGCTAAGTTGCTAGGTTACCACTTTAGCCAACCCAAGTGGTCCCAGAGGGGTACCAGACACTAGACAGGCTCCTCTCTCTGCCCCACTAGGCTGAAAGCCCTCTCAAAGGAAGAGGGTCAAAAGGTGGGGGAGGGAGCCAGCCACTCATGCTAGGCACAAGTAAAGAAATGATACAGAAGCACAAAGAAGCACACATCCCTGTATTTCTAAAACCATTCAAGTCTTCTTCATTAATTGGCTTTCCCCGAAAAGAAAGGGTTCTTTATTAGGAAATACCAGAGAGTGAAAAAACCACCACACATACATATTTGTAGAATCACACACAAATGCAGAGATTTACATATTAAATTGTATTTAAGTTAGAAAATAGATTAAAAAACAAAATACTTTTTCTTTCCCCAAAAAGGTAAAGCAATTTGGTCAGTAGGAAAAGGGCCCTTGGGATAAAGGCAGGTAGGTTAGCACAGGAAAAATGGAATTTAGCTGCTATAGAATTAGAACCCACCACTTGCCCCTGGGGAAAAAAGCAAATGGAGAGCAGATGCCTTCTGCTAGGGAGAGGAGGACCCCAGAGCCAAATGGACATGAAGAAATGGCCCCAAATAGCCAAACCCCACCAACTCAGAAAGGTCTTGGACCTGTACCAACCATCCTCACCTGGGGAAGTGGGGTGCATAGGAAACTGAAGGAATGCAAAGAAAGAGAAGAGATGAAGAGAATGCAAGCCATTTAAAAAGACCAATTCTTCAATCTCTCCTCTGATCAAAACTCAGATGACAGTCCCAGGTGGTGCACTGTATGAATGGAATAGATCTTCAGGCCAAAGTCTTAAATACAGAAGAGTTATATAGGTAAAGAAAGAGAGCAGGAAGCATGAAAAAGCAGAAAACTAAAATATATTATTTCATACAAGAGATAGATTTCCATGTTGACCCTTCACCGTAGAAAGAGAAAGCTCCTCTGACTGATGTAAGTAAGGGTCAGCAGAAGAGTGGTTGAGGTAAGTTAAGGGAGGAAAGAAATCTGTCCTAATCCAGGAGAGAAGATGGGCTGAGACAGGATGGGCTCAGAACTGACTAAAAAGAGATTCATCTGAGTGGCAGGTTAACTGGAAAACTATAATAGCTTCCAAACTCTCCAGGGTTGGCGTTATTTTGAACTAACTAAAATGTAACTACAAGGACTGAGAGAGCCAGAAAGAGAATGGTAAAGTAGAGGCAGAGAAGAGAGGAATCAGTTTCTCTCTCTCTCTCTCTCTCTCTCTCTCTCTCTCTCTCTCTCTTTCTCTCTCATCAAATCCTGGTATAAGAAAAATAAAAACACAGAGAAAAATCTAGAAGCAGCCAAATTTCATTCATTCTGATGAACTGGAAAAAGTAAGATAGGAATTGGTAAGGAGTCTTGATTATAGACTACTTAAAATGAAATATATACCATCACTTGTAAGATCACTAACAAAGTATTTTCCAGGAGAGGCGCTAATGTGCCTCCTTTAATAACCAAGACTCATTTACAATTAACAGCATTCATCTGCATAAACACAACATCTCAATAAAGAACTTGTTCTCTAAGTGAATATACCCCCAACCCTCCCCATCTTACTAACTTTGTACTATGCCTTGAAAGCCCTTTCCTTAGAGTCCAGAATAAGGTGAGCTTTGGCCCAGAATGTAGTAGAAATCAATGGAGAATTTGGGAGCTATCTCTCCCACTCAAGGGTCCCCCAGAAAATGGAAGTATGGGTAGTAACTAGAAACCCCTTCTACCCCCACCCCAATCCCACCCTACCACACAAAGACACTCACACCCCCATGGTGATTCTTGAAATAGAAGGGGAAGGAGGAGGCAGACAGTCTGCATTAGACATAGTTTAATCACTTTCAAATAGATTAAAAGTTCTGATTTACACGCCCCCTCCCCATAAGTCATCCAGACAGGACCCTGGCTTAGAAAGAGAAAAACACAGGTGCTTTAGGAAATATAGCCACATATAATACATAAATCTTCTTCCCTGAAATAGAACAGGTCCTGAGCAGAGCTGACAGGGGTGGGGGTCACAGCCCGCACCCAGGGTGAAGTGGCTCTGGGACTCTGCCTGTGGAAGTGGAAGTGCTGGAAGAGCGAGGCTGGTTATCAAGCCCGAGGTGGGCCAAGGCCTTGGAGTAGGTCACCCGGGAGGGCAGCAGTGCTGGGCTTTCCCTCCTCACTCAGCCGAGGCCTACTGGAAGTACTAGTTGTCTTTTTTTTCCTTTTTTTCTTTTTTGAGGGGACATAGGGGGAGAGGAGAGGAGAGGAGAGGAGATCCTCTCTGTGCCTTGTTTTCCCCATTTGTGCATTCAGGGCCTCTGCAGGCCTTACACAGGGAGTCTGGGGGGTGTAGTGTTTAAATGAGCATTCGGGCTTATTCTGAGGATAGGAATTGCCAAAGTGCAGTCTTTTATTACTGCCATTCCTGCTCCTAATAGGAACAAGAGTCAGAAGGAAAACAAATTAAATGGGACTAGTGAAAAAGGAGGAGATAAGAGACAGAGAGTGCAAGGGGTGATGCCGTTGGCATCTAATAAATTCTTATTGAGAATGGCACAGGTATTAAAAAGTTTCTGGGCAATCTATAAGACATGTAAATTGTTATCTATACTGCAACTACTTACATATCTCTAATTGGAAAAGAGTGTGGCTTGGGGACTAGAAAGTGGATGGGGGACAAAGGAGAAACTACATGAATAAATACAACAAGTGGAAGCTACCTGCCCCATTCCTGAAAGGATTTGTGGGCAATGTTGGCACTTTGTAGCCAGGAGCATCCTCCAACCCCACTCTCCATCCTCTTCAATTATGAAGCCCCAAGAATCCAGTTAGGATTCCCTAGCCAGAGTTCTCTGTGACCACCTCTGGACTCGTGCCATGCAGTGGCTCGAGAGGATCTGTGCCAGTCTCAAGAACCTTTAACCATACAAATGGACCAATCACACCAAGCAGGAGAGCTAAGATCTGGAGTGAAGAAAGGGGAGCCCAAGGAGACTCCATGGAAAACCAGTGCAAGGGCCCAAGAGACCCATTTGTCCAGTTACCAGAGGTCACTGACATCTTCTATGACTGCCTTGAGTCAAAGGAAAAAAAAAACTTGCAGCAAGAAAATGCCAGTGTGCAACTGGCTAACTAAAGATCCAAGAAAAACAGCTTACTTGTTCTCCGTCTCAGGTTTATCTTCTCCCCTAAAATCTCTCACAGCCCTAATTAAACACAAACAAAAGTCTCTTCCATAGATGGGCTACTTGTCAGCTTCAGCCACCTCCTGTGGAGACTCTGGAGGTTCCGGGGGTGGCATCTCTTCAGGAGTGCTGTCTTCTGGCATCTCATTTGAGCTCAGATGTTCTGTTAGGGCCTAAGAAAGAAAATATATCAAATTCAATATAAACCCCATTCTTGCTTGGCCAGTATAGCTCAGTGGTTGAGCATCAATCTATGAACCAGGAGGTCACAGTTGGATTCCAGTCAGGGCAAATGCCTGGATTGTGGGCTCAATCCCCAGTGTGGGGAATGCAGGAAGCAGCCAATCAGTGGTTCTCTCTCATCACTGATGTTTCTATCTCTCCTTCTCTCATCTTCTCTGAAATCAATAAAAACTTTTTTTTAAAAAGCCCATCCTCAAAATCCAAATGGAGATAATTAGTAGACTCTGAACTCTTCCTCTGAACCCATCAACCACACTGATGTTACAGATATGCACCGGCACCAAACTCAGAACCAAGACCAGACTATTCTTGTCTTCTCAGCAGAGTGCAACTGATGTTTCTTTGATTTCTATTCTTAACTGTTATGGAGAGATGCTTCCATTATTATTCATTATAATAATAATAGAGACCACAGATCATTACACAGGCCCCTCTCCTTCACAAGAAAATGTTATAACATACTTGTCTAACAAGGCCTGACCCAGCGGGTCTCAATCTTGTTTCTTCCCTAACACTTGGCTCTCTAGAACAGTGATTCTAAACCAAAGAGAGTGGGGTGGCAAAATTTTCAGGTGATATATGTTTGAAAATGTTCCCAGAGCAATTCTAAAATATCACCTTTTCCCACATTCAACTGAAAATTACTAATCTAAATTGTTATGATTTAAGACCAGACGTACCATTAACATTATAGTTAAAATGATGATAATAAAACATAAAAATGGGTTTGCTGTAATTAAAAAAACAAACTTTAAAATAAAAGAAAAGAGAAAAAAAATGCTGGCAGAATAGATGAACATATCCCAAGCCTTGTCCCTGAGCAGACAGAGAGAACAGCTGAGGATTGCACTGGGAGTGTTTGTTGCTGAGTTAAGGGACAGCTATACTCCAGGAGAAGGTGGGGGGCTGCTGGATGGGGCTCCCCTGAACCAGCAGCCACCAATGCTGCTGGGTTTTTCTCCCGGAGCCACCAGCTTGGACATGGAGACTGCGCCATCTTGAAGGGGAAAGTAGATATTACTGGAAAAATGACAATCTACAACTGTGGCACCCACTCAACAGCTGCAAACCCCAGAACACTGGTCCCCAATTGGCACAAACACTCGAGTTCAGAGGAGCTATACACTCTACACAGAAAGGTCAGATTTCGGCTGGAATAAGGTGAGGTCTCTGGTCACACAGGACAGAGAAACATGTGCACTGTGGGAGCTGGAGAATTGGGGGAAGTCTGCACTTAGAGAAATCCATGGCTGTTGGGCCTGGCATGCTGCTCCCTGAATGTGGAAGGGGGTCCTCAGAGCTCCTAACAGAGGGGATCTCTAGAAAGCAACTTCAGGGGAAAGTTGTATCACTGGAATCTGGGGAGCGGAGCGGAGAGTGACCATTAAGAACCAGCTCTGAGGCAGCCCACGCCTACAAACTGTTATTGAGTGCCACAGGGAAAGCAGGATCTAAGCACAGGCTAGAGAGGACCTATAGACTTGGAGGTCAATCCAGAATCACAGCCACCCAGGGGCTGATTCATAAATTTGTATAATCACAAATAAATGAATAAAAAGATTAAGACACATCGCCTCCTTAAAAACCAGGACTGGCTTACAACACTGAGCATCAGTGGAACAGAGGGAACTGCAATAATGTACCCACTGGGAAACAGGTGTGCCAACCAGAACAACAGAGGAAGTGAATGACCTTTACTACTGTACATTTATTTTTTTATTATTTATTTTTTATATTTTATTTTTTCATCTTTTACTTAAGAAACTACTTTTTTTCTTTTTTTCCTCACTTAATTTTAACTTTTTATTACATTTTTATTTTCATTCACTACTATTTTACCTTTTTGGAAAAAAAAGTGCCATTTTACTTTCTCTTTATTTTAATTTGGAATCAGAGTTCTACATTCTATTTTCATCTTTCCATTAGCACCATTTTACTCTATCTCAACTCTATATTTATGCCACCACTCTATTCCTAACTTTTCCCCTTTTGTTGTCCTGTTTCTCTTAATCTTTTCCTACTTTAGATTTTCCCTATTCTTTCTTTTTACCCCATGTTAAATTTCACCCTACTTATATATCTAATTTCCAATCTTCTGCTCCTAGTCCATACACACCTCTCTCTTCTCTGTTTTCACTATCCAAAACATTGTTTTTCTCTCTGTCCTTTTGTTGTGTTTGTTTGAGTATTGATTATATCGATTTTTTATACTTTTTTGTGAGATTGTTTTGCTTATTCTTTTTATTTTATTTTGAGTTGTTTTTTGTTTGCTTTATTTTTGTTTGTTTTTTACTTCTGTTTTCCCTCACCTCCCTTAATATTAGTTCTTATTTGTAATTTGTATTAATCTCCAAGTACTTGTTGCTGGCATTCCTTGGAATTAGTGGCTGTTCTATAGGAGTATTCTCCCCTTATATACAATTTGTTCCTTTTCTCGTTCTTATTCTCTTTCTTTTCTCTCTTACTTTTTTTCTATTTCTTTTTTCCTTTTTTCTTTTCTCTCCCTTATCCCAATTTCATTCTGGCATTCCTTTCTTTACTTTTCTTTTCTTTTTTTTCTTCTTCTTTTCTCTCTTCTTCTTTATCTCCCATTCCCTAATTTGTCTCTCTCTGGTGGTCACATTTATTTGTGGCTATTAATATTGTGAATACATTTCTGTTCAGTGCCTTGTGCATTGTACCTGGTTGTGTTGTATTTTGTGCCTTTAAATCAATGCAGGAGACAGAGAACTACATAACCAGACACCCAGAGAAGAGAGATCATGGGGAGACATAGAAATAGCTCACATATGAAAAAAAAGCAGGCATCACCAAAAAAGGAAGTAAACAAAATGGAGGCAAGAAACTTCCACAGAAAGAATTCAGAGAAATGATTATAATGTGACTGAAAAGAATGGAAGACAAATTCGACAATGTGAGTAAGAACCAAGAGCAAATGAAGAAGAACCAAGAAGAAATGAAAAATTACATCACTGATGTAAAGAACTCAATAGAAAGGATGAAAAGTAGAATAGAAGAAGCAGAGGACCGCATTAGTGAACAAGAAAAGGTAGGAAAAAATATCCAAATAGACCAGCTTCTAGAAAAACAAATTAAAACGCAGGAGGAGAGCCTAAGGGAACTTTGGGACAACACAAAACAATACAACATCCACATATTAGTGGTGCCAGCAGGAGTGGACTGAGCAAGGAATAGAAAACCTGTTGAAGAAATAATGACAGAAAACTTCCCTGATATAGGGAAGAAAAAAAACCCACACAAATTCAAGAAGCTCACAGAGTCCCAAGCAAAATGAACTCCAAAAGACCGATGCCAAGGTACATTATAGTTAAACTGGCAAACACCAATGACAAAGTACGAATCTTAAAAGCAGCCAGAGAGAGACAGAAAGTTACCTACAAAGGAAACCCCATCAGACTAGTGACTGATTTCTCAACATAAACTCAGCAGGCCAGAAGGGAATATACAAAGTTATGCAAAGGAAGGGTCTGAATCCAAGAATACTGTACCCAGCAAGGCTATCAATCAAAATTGAAGGTGAAATCAGGAGCTTCATAGACAAAACAGGACTAAGGGAATTTATTACCACCAAACTAGCAATGCAAGAACTGCTAAAGGGTCTGCTGTAAAAAAAAAAAAAAAGAAAGAAAAGAAATAGGAAGCAAAGAAGGAACACAGGGGTAAAGAATAAAAATGTTAACAAATAAGTACCTATCAATAACTTTAAATGTAAATGCTCCAATTAAAATACATAGAGTAATGGATTGGATAAGAAAACATAACCCATACATCGGCTGTCTACAAGAAACCCACCTCAGAAAAAAAGACGCACACAGACTGAGGGTGAAGAGATGGAAAACAGTTTTTCAGGCTAATAGAAATTTTAAAAAAGCTGGGGTAGCAATACTTATATCTGACAAATTAGATCTCAAAGTGAAGGACATAACAAGAGATAAGGAAGGCTATTTCATAATACTAAAGGGAACAATCCAACAAGAAGAAATAACTCTGGTAAACATATATGCACCCAATACAGGAACACCCAAATACATTAAAAAAAACTTCTGGAGGATATCAAGGGAGAGTTGACAGCAATACAACCATAGTAGGAGACTTTAATACCCCACTATCAGCATTGGACAAATCATCTAAACAAAAAATCAGCAAAGAAACATCAATCATAAATAACTCACTAGACCAGACGGAATTAATTGACATCTTCAGAACATTTCACCCCAAAGCCACAGAATATACATTCTTCTCCAATGCACATGAGTCATTTTCAAAGATAGACCATATATTGGGTCATAGGCAAAATTTCTTCAAATTCAAGAAGATAGAAATCATATCATGCATCTTCTCATATCACAGTGGCATAAAACTGGAAATTAACAATAAAAACAATCCAAAGAAATTAAACACATGGAGACTACATAGCATGCTATTAAACAATGACTGAGTAACCAGAAAGATCAAGGAAGAAATAAAAACATCATGACAACAAATGACAATGAAAACACAATCCAAAATCAATGGGACAAAGCAAGAGCAGTATTCAGAGCTCTACAAGCCTACTGCAAAAAACAAGAAACAATGGTAATAAGTTACCTAACCCTACAACTCAAAGAGCTAGAAAGAGAGCAACAAGAAAAGCCCAATGTAAGCAGAAAGAAGGAAATAGTAAAGATGAGAGCAGAGATAAACAACATAGAGACCAAAGAAAAAATAAAAAAGATCAAGAAAACCAAGAGATGGTTCTTTGAAAGGATAAATAAAATTGATGAACCTCTAGCTAGGCTCACCAAGAAGCAAAAAGGGAGTATCCAAATAAATATAATCAGAAATGAAAGAGATGAAATAACAACGGACCCCAATAAAATACAAAGGATTGTTAAAAAATACTATAAACAACTTTATTCCAACAAACTGGATAACCTGGTGGGAATGGACATATTCCTAAAAAAATATAACCTTCCAAAACTCAATCAGGAAGAATCTAAACATCTCAAGAAGCCAAAAACTATGGAAGAAATTTGAAGGAGTTATCAAAAAGCTTCCAACAAACAAAAGCCTGGGGCTAGATGGCTACACAGGGAAGTTTTACCAAACATTCATGGAAGAATTAAGATCTATCCTCCTCAGAGTATTCCAGAAAATTCAAGAAAAAAACCACTTCCAAACTCCTTCTATGAAGCCAGCATCACCCTAATACCAAAACCAGATAAAGACAACACAGTGAAAGAGAATTACAAGCCAATATCCCTCATGAATATACATGCCAAAATCCTCAATAAAATTCTAGCAAATTGAATCCAGCAGTATATCAGAAAGATCATACACCATGACCAAGTAGGATTTATCCCAGGAATGCAAGGATGGTACAATATTCGCAAATAAATAAATGTGATATATCACATAAACAAATTGAGAGATAAAAATCACATAATCATATCAATTGATGCAGAAAAAGCATTTGACAAAATCCAACACCCTTTCTTGAAAAACTCTCAGCAAGGTGGGAATAGAAGGATCATACCTCAACATAACAAACACCATATATGATAAACCCACAGATAACATCATACTCAATGGGCAAAAACTAAAATCATTTCCCCTAAAAACAAGAACAAGGCAGGGATGCCTACTCTCACCACTCCTGTTCAACATAGTACTGGAAATATTAGCCATTTTAATTAGACAAGAAGAAGAAATAAAAGGCATCCAAATTGGAAAAGAAGAAGTAAAACTGTCCATATTTGCAGATGACCTGATACTGTAAATAAAAAACTCAAAAGATTCCCTCCAAAATCAGGTATACTTAATAAAATAATTCAGCAATGTAGCACGATACAAAATTAATGCCCAGAAATCTATGGCATTTCTATACACTAATAGTGAACTTACAGAAAGAGAGACTAAAAAAGCAATCCCATTTAGTATCACACCAAAAATATTAAGATACCTAGGAATAAACTTAACTAAGAAGGTAAAAGACCTATATGCGGAAAACTACAGGACACTGAGAAAAGAGATAGAGGAAGATGTAAACAGATGGAAGAGCATACCATGTTCATGGATTGGGAGAATCAACATCATTAAAATGTCCAGACTCCCCAAAGCAATCTATAGATTCAATGCACTCCCCATTAAAATACCAACGATGTATTTCACAGATCTAGAAAGAACTCTTCAAAGATTTATTTGGAACAAAAAAAGACCGCAAATAGCCACAGCAATGCTGAGAAAGAAGAATAAAGTAGGTGTTATCTCAATATCAGATTTCAAACTGTATTGCAAAACAGCCTGTTACTGGCACAAGAACAGACATATAGACCAATGGAATAGAATAGAGAATTCAGATATCGAACCAAACCACTATGCTCAATTAATATTTGACAAAGGAGGCATGAACATACAATGGAGTCAAGACAGTCTCTTCAACAAACGGTATTGGGAAAATTGGACAGATACATGCAAAAAATTAAACTTCACCACCAACTTACACCATACACAAAAATAAACTCAGAATGGATACAGGACTTAAACATAAGGCAGGAAACCATAAAAATACTAGAGGAATCCACAGGCAGCAAAATCTCAGACATATGCCAAAGGAACTTGTTCACTGATAGTGCTCCTAGGGCAATGGAAGCTAAAGAGAAAAATAAACAAATGGGACTACATCAAAATAAAAAGCTTTTGCACTGCAAAAGAAATCATCAACAAAACAACAGAAAAACCCACTGTATAGGAGAACATATTTGCAAATGTTATCAGTGATAAAGGTTTAATCTCCAACGTCTACAGGCAATTTATACAACTTAATAAAAGGAAGATACATGATCCAATAAAAAAAAATGGGCAACAGACCTAAATATAATCTTTTCGAAAGAAGTCAGAAGGAAGGCCAAAAGACACATGAAAACATACTCAAAGTCACTAATTATCCAAGAGATGCAAATCAAAATGACAATGCGATACCATCTCACACCTGTCAGAATGGCAATCATCAACAAATCAACAAAGGACAAGTGCTGGCAAGGATGCAGAGAAAAAGGAGCCCTCATGCACTGCTGGTGGGAATGCAGACTGGTGTAGCCACTGTGGAGAACAGTATGGAGTTTCCTCAAAAAACTAAAAATGGCCGAAACTGGTTTAGCTCAGTGGATAGAGCATCAGCCTGCAAATTGAAAGGTCCCAGGTTTGATTCTGTTCAAGGGTATGTACCTTGGTTGCAGGCACATCCCCATAGAGGGTGTGCAGAAGGCAGCTGATAGATGTTTCTCTCTCATTGATGTTTCTAACTCTCTATCCCTCTCCCTTACTCTCTGTAAAAAATCAATAAAATATATTAGGAAGGAAGGAAGGAAGGAAGGAAGGAAGGAAGGAAGGAAGGAAGGAAGGAAGGAAGGAAGGA
>JAAGEH010000015.1:20984194-21012815 GCA_011751065.1 Lasiurus cinereus | reverse complement strand
AAAAAAAAAAAACACCTAAAAATGGAACTTCCATTTGACTCAGTAATCCCACTTCTAGGAATATATCCCAAGAAACTAGAAACTCCAATCAGAAAGGATATATGCACCCCTATGTTCACAGCAGCACAATTTACAATAGCTAAGATTTGGAAACAGCCTAGGTGCCGGTCAGCAGATGACTAGATCAGAAAACTATGGTACATCTACACAATGGAATACTATGCTGCCATAAAAAAGGAGGAATTCTTACCATTTGCAGCAACCTGGATGGAACTGGAGAGCATTATGCTAAGTGAAATAAGTCAGTCAATGAAAGAAAAATACCACATGATCTCAGTCATTTATGGATAATAAAGAACACTATAAATTGATGAACAAAAAGATAGATACAGAGGCAGTAAAGCATCAAACAGACTCCCAAATTACAATGGGAAGGTTATGGAGAGATCAGGTAGATAAGAGATTAACCGAAGAACTTGGATGCATGCATATGAGCAAAACTAATGGACATAAGACACTGGGGGGTTAGGGCATGCATGGGAGTGTGTGGGGGGGCAATGGGATGATACGTACACATGTAATTCATTAATTAAAAAAATTTAAAAAACACAAAATATAGGAAAAGCAAAGTAGAAAACAATTATCTACCTTACAGAAAGCATTTGCCTCACTAGACAGTGAATTCCTTGAGAATAGGGATATGGTTTTTGCCTTGTTCACTAGTGTATCCTGCATCTAGCACAGTAGAATGTCGAAAAAATGAGTAGATCCTAATCTATACCGCATGGGCACAAAGATCTGAGGCAATGTCAGAACAAAAGCAGAGACAGGGAAGCTGGGGCTATTGAACATGAAATTGCCTAACTGTATCTCTAAGGTGTAAATTTAGCCTATACTTTCCATCACCAGGTAAGCCTTAAAATTTTAAAGTTGGGAACACTTACTGGGCTCTGTGGCAAGAGGCTACTACTGGTCTCTTGAGTGCTAGGAGGTCGACTTCCACTTTCTTCCAGTGGTAAAATACCTCTTCGATCCAGCACACTGAAGAAAACAGGACAGTTAATAAAGCACTTCCCATTCCCCACTCCAGCCACCCACCCTCTGAACCTTGCAGTATGGACTGGAAAACATAAACCTGCCCTTGGGCAGTCTAGCCTGATTCTAGCACATGCCTCTTATCTTCCACTCACTTTTTCTTCCACAAACCAGGACATACCACATTAACAAGGGTAAGAAACAAATGAAATGAAAATGGAAGGTCATCTCTTTAAAACAATCATCCTGAGCTCTATGGTCCATGTAGATATGGCACTAAGGGACAATTCCTAGGAAGTCCTATTTCATACCAAGGGGTCACATTCAGAAGAAGGCATCATATCAAGCAACAGGAGTTGCTCAACCCAAGAGTCACAGGACCTTCTAGTCCCCTGAGTACCTGGGGGGCAAGGGGCCACACAGCACTTCACAGCAGTTCTTCACAATGTTTCCATGACTGTAGGGATTCTGGACTCGATTCTTCCCTGTCCATGAGCCTTTGATCTGCAAGATAAAAGTCAAGATTTACATTAAAATTTATGTTGAAGAAAAACCATGCAGCATGGGAAGTTGAAAAAGTTCTTGAGATGGGTAATGTGCACAACAACATGAATATACTTAATGCCACTGAATTATATACTTAAAAAAGTTAAGATGGTACATTTTATATAATGAATATCTTACCACAATGGGGGAAAAAAAGAAATACAATGCATAAGCATGGGACCATATCCACAACAAAGTGAAAAAAAAAAAGCAGATAACTAAACAATATGTATCTATTTTAATTTAAAAATTCAAAATATATAGTCACATAAACGGGAACAAGTCTAGATTATAAATCATACCATTAACAATGGTGATGTATAGAAGGTAAAGTTACAGGGATTTATTTGATATGTTTGCTCATCTGTCTTTTTTTGATTTTCTGCAATGAACATGGGTTAATTGGTAACTTTTAAAAAGCAAGAATGTATTCCATGCACCTGTCCTTGTCCATCCCTAATCCAGAAGCACCAATTAGCCTTTAAAAATCTATGAATAGGTGAAGACCTTGTACTTCCCCTACCATTCAACCTCTTCTTCTTAATTCTCTACAGTTGTTCAGCTCTAAACAAAGCAGTCTGCTTTCTTTTCCACACTTCAGATTTAACAATCTCCCACACTAGGTTTCTGCCTGTTTCAACCTCCTAGGCCATGGAGATTCAGTTCTCTAGCAAGTAAAAAAGAGAATAGGCTTTGGACAAAGAGTATGTGATGAGCCCTAGACAGTTTGGCTCAGTGGATAGAGCATCAGCCTACAGACTGAAGGGTCCCAGGTTTGATTCCATCAAGGGCACATGCCCAGATTCAGGCTCGATAACCATTGGGGGTGGGGGTGCATACAGGAGGCAGCCAATCAATGATTTTCTCTCATCATTGATGTTTCTATGTTTATCTCTCCCTCTCCCTTCTTCTCTGAAATCAATAAATACATATACATTTTTTAAAAGAATATGTGATGAGAAGATGGAAAGGTTGACTCACGTCTTCATTGGTTGTCTGGTTGAGAGCCACAAGGAAAGTGTGAAATCCAGTTAGTCCCACGACGGACCAGAGTGTGAAGAAACAAATGAGTACTTCTAGAACAGTGAGGTATGTTAAGGAACGTTGAAGCCACACCAGCAGACTCAATGCTTCACCCTTCTCTTTACCTCTCAGAACATGTCACAAATGGCCAAGTATCCATACATAACAGATGAATTCTAAATTTGTTGGGTATATCCCTTACAACAGGTAAAGGACTCCTGTCTGTTCACGATGAGTAATTCTCTAACATCTCTAGCATATTTAAGTGTTCCTCTGTTTTTAGATCATTAGCTTTTTGAAGGGAGATGTTTAGGAGGGGGCCAAAGCTAATGGAAAATCCATCAAAAAATAAACTTTATAAATGAAAAAATGGTGGGAAAAACAGGATATGATTTATAGAAATCCCATCTGAATTTCCTTTTCAGAAATGCAACTGCTGTACAAAGTAAGCATTAGCGGTAACAGGAAGGTGGACTTTCAGCAAGTGACATAAGATATATCGAGGCATAGAGCGCCCACTACAGAGGCAGGGCTGAGTGTATGATCAGAAGGAACTGGAAGGAAGGCAGTAGAGAAGGGGGCAAAGCAAAGGCCACCCTTTAAGTCTTGGTCATCTTCCATTCTGATTGCTACCACTAAGACTACATTTTTTCCCCAGAATTTGGCACTCTCTGATGTCTGAAAAATGAGATGATGGGATAACTACAGAGAGAAAGCATGTTGGAAAGTAATTTAAGAAGGATTCACAGGAACATACTGCCAGGGGAGGATATGTTCCAGGAGTTTCTTTTAACGTCTCCAGGAAGCCAATCTTCAAGGATTCTATGAAATTGGGAGGAGTAGTAGAGAAAAAAATTGGTGACTTTAATTTTAAAAATGCACACATATCCTAGTACTTACTCACTTCTTCCTCCCTACCCCTTGTTACAAGCTGGCAAGAAATAAGCCCTCACTCAGACAAGGGACTCACACCTCCAAGGAGGTAGTCTCCTGACCAAATGCAGGACCTGGCAATGGTCTAGAGCAGTGCTTGGCAAACTTATTAGTAAGCAGAGTGGCAAACTGTGGCTTGCGAGCCACATGTGGCTCACAAACCACAGTTTGCCGACCACTGGTCTAGAGTCGGGCAGAAGCCAAGCAACTGGCTCCCCTCCCATTCCCCTAGTCCTCGCTATGGGGGATATTCATTCATAGATAAAGTAAATTAGAAACACCCCTAAAAATCCTCTCTCCTCACCAATCCATGTCCTCCCTCCCTTGTTCAAAATCCAGCTGAGAACTCATCCCTTCCCTGGAAGTTGTTTTGATTAAGACCACTCCTTTAATTCCACATCCCCTCTGCCCTTATTTGTTATCTGTTTATTTATGTTTGTGTATGTGTTTGTGTACACACATAGGTATGTATTTTCTATCTCCCAAAGTAAACCAGGAGCTACTAAAAGGTATTTCTCAGACATAACCCCTTCTACCACTTGGCACAGGGAAGATTTTATAAAGCAGAAGAGAGGATGCAGACAGCCAAAATACATCCCCAACTTTTGGGATCACCTCAGAAATGTCTAGTACTCTGGGTACAAACCAGTTATTATTGCCATGGTCCCCAGCAAAGGGTCAGTGAGAAGGCCAACTCACTCAGCAAATACTGATTGATGTGACCTGAGGTTTGGAGCCCTACTCAAGAGCAGACAGTAGTGCTTATTTCTAGCTGGTCCTAACACACCTTCACAATGGTAAAGTCCCACCAGGAAACCCAACCAGTCCCTTAAGCTGTCCTCAAGTCTTCTCCCATCCCACCCCAACTCCAACAACAGGCACTGCCCTGCATACTCACTGAGGGCCACATAGACGATATTAAAGGCGAAGACATAGATGGTGAGCAAGGAGAGAGAAAGGATGAAGAGGTAGAAGTAGCGGTAGTTCCTCTTTCCAACACAATTCCCCACCCAGGGGCAGTGATGGTCGAAGCGTTCTGTAGGGGAAAAGAGAATCTAGTGTCAAAGTTTCCAAAACACAGTGCAACTCCACCATTCACATCTGAATAACTAATTCAAAGACTCCAGATCATTGCCTATTTCAATTGTAAAAAACTGGTTTCTATTTTTCTCTTTTTCACAATGTTTTCATAGCCATCTCATTTGACCCCCGCAATTACCATAGAAGTTGAGCAAAAGAAGATATTCTTTTCCCCATTTTACTGCAGAGGAAACTAAGGAACTGAGGGGTTAAGTGACCTGTCTCACTGAGTCTCTGTTTTTCCAAAGAAAAATCTTAGTAGGTGGGTCTAGTAAGTTCAGGAAGAATAAATAGGTGAAAATAGCCAAGCAATTTTTGAAAAATGAGTAGTGTGGTTTTTCTTAACCTCCAGTTAGTAAAAGACTATAAAATTACAACACTTAAAATGGTGTGGCACAGCCAGAACACTCTAGAATATATAAGAATTTACTATCTTAATAAAAACAGCATTACAAAATCAGTGGTGAAAGGAAGTACTTTTCCATAAACAACACTCAGACAATAGGCTATTTGGTGGAAAATAATGTTAAAATTTTCCCCCTCACACTATTTATCAAAATGAAATCCAGATGAGTTAAAGAGTTAAATATAAAAACAAAGTGAGTTCAGCAACATCCCATGCACCAAGAAGTCACCAGATAGATTGCCAGTAAGGCAACATGCCTGAGTTGCGGACTCAATCCCCAGTGTGGGGCTTGATCAATGATTCTCATATTGATGTTGCTCTCCTCTCTCCCCCTTTCCCCTCCTTTCTCTCTAAAATCAATAAAAACATATTTTTAAAAATTACTTTTAAAAAAGAAGGTGGAAGAAACTAAGATGGCATAGGCAAACACCTAAACTGCCACCTCACACAACAATATCAAAACTACAATTAAAAGACAAAATAGACACCATCCAGAACCATAGGAAAGCTGGTTGAGTGGAAATTCTACAAATAGAAGGAAAGAGGAAAGCACATTGAGACTCAGAGGAGCTGCAAAAGGCTGAGGTATGGAGATGTGTGAGTGTGTGGAGAGTTTGGGCAGCTAAGTGCACAGCCGGCTGAGGGCATAACTGGCTTTTTAAAGTGGGAGGGAGATGGAAGCTCCTGATTGCACTAAACTCCAGTTTTGGGCAAGTTTCTGGAAACCCAGATTCATTCATGGAGAAATTGGACTGTCAGAAAAAGAAAAAGCACACTGAGACTCAGGGGAGCTGTGGAGGCAGAGGTCCGGAGGCACACGCATACAGAGAGGATGGGCAGCTGAGTGCACAGGCAGCTGAGTGCGCAGCTGGCTTTCTAAAGCAGGAGGGTGACGGAAGCTCCCAACTGCACTGAACTCCAGTTCCGGGTGAGTTTCTGGGAACCCAAACTCATTTGGGGAGAAACTGGACTGTCAAGGAAAAGAGAAAGCACACTGAGACTCAGGGGAGCTGTGGAGGCAGAGGTCTGGAGGCACACACACACAGAGAGGACTGACTGCTGAGTGCATGGGCGGCTAAGTGCACGGCTGGCTTTCTAAAGTGGGAGGGAGATGGAAGCACCCAAATGCGCTGAACTCCAGTTCCAGGAGAGTCTCTGGGAACCAGACTCATTCAGGGAGAAAATGGACTGTCTGGAAGCAGGTCAAACTTAAGGGCAGCTTTCTCTCAGAGGTGCTTACAGTGATTACCAAGGGACACGGAGACCCACGGGCCTCATAGGGCAGGGCTGATAGGAAGCCAAGGCTGTCTGCTCCACCCTGAGACTCCACCCATCCAGGTTGAGCACAGAGGCTTTTGCAATTTTGCAAATCTTGTCCCATAAGGGTGTCTCCAGCACAGAAGTTCTCCCATAGTAGACACAGCTGATTCTCACAGCCAACTGGCCTTGAAGTCAATTCCTCCCAGTGATACCAACAATAATAAAGACTTAACTCCCAACAAGACTGTACACAGTCCACAAAGGGGTGCACCAAGAGTTTCCACCTCGGGTAACTGGGGAGGCTGAGCCACTGAGCCACATAGGACACCTAGCACACAAAGCTACTCTACCAACTCAGGGAAGCAGCAAAAATGTGGAGACAAAGAAACAGATCACATGATACATATAGAGTTCAAAACCATGGTTACAAGATTTTTCAAGAATTTCCTATAAAACATCGATAAATTTAATGAGACCCTCAAGGATATGAAAAAGGACCATCAAGAAATTAAACATACACTAACTCAAATAAAAAATATTATACAAAGACCTAACAGCAGACTAGAGGAATGCAATAATCAAGTCAAAGATCTGAAATACAAAAAAGCAGAAAATACTCAACTGGAAAAGCAAAAAGAAAAAAGAATCCAAAAACTTGAAGATAGTGTAAGAAGCCTCTGGGACAACTTCCAACATCAAAATTGTGGGGGTGCCAGAACAAGAGAGAGAGCAAAACACTGAAAACCTATTTGAAGACATAATGAATGAAAACTTCCCCCACCTGGTGAAAGAAATAGACTTACAAGTTCAGGAAGCACAAAGAATCCCAAACAAAAGGAATCCAAAGAGAAACACACCAAGACACATCATAATTAAAATACCAAGAGCAAAAATAAATAAATAAATAAAATAAAATAAAATACCAAGAGCAAAAGACAAAGAGAAAATATTAAAAGCAGCAAGAGAAAAACAGTTAGTTACCTACAAAGGAGCACCCATACAATTGTCAGCTGATTTCTCAACAGAAGCTATGCAGGCCAGACGGGAGTGGCAAGAAATATTCAAAGTGATGAATAGCAAGAACCTACAACCAAGATTACTCTACCCAGCAAAGCATTCATTCAGAATTGATGGGCAGATAAAGAGCTTCACAGATAAGAAAAAGCTAAAGGAGTTCATCAACACCAAACCAGTAAGTATTATATGAAATGCTGAAAGGTATTCTTTAAGAAGAGGAAGAAGAAGAAAAAGATAAAGATAAAAATTATGAACAACAAATACATATCTATCAACAAGTGAATCTAAAAATCAAGTGAATTAAAAATCTGATGAACAGAATAAACTGGTGTATATAATAGAATCAGGGGCATAGAAAGGGAGTGGACTGACAATTCTCAGAGGGAAAGAGGTGTGGGAGGTATGGGAAGAGACTGGACAAAAATTGTATACCTATGGATGAGGACAGTAGTGGGGAGGTAAGGGCAGAGGGTGAGGTGGAAACCAGGTGGAGGGGAGCTATGAGGAGGAAAAAGAGAAACAATTGTAATAATTTGAACAATAAAGATTTATTAAATTTAAAAAAAGAAGGTGACCATCTGTAAGACAGAGAAGGAGGCCTCACTAGAAATCAACCCTGCCAATACCTTGATCTTGGACTTCTAAATATCAGAATTAATTTCTGTTATTTATGTCACCCAGTCTATATATTTTGTTATGGCATCCCAAGCAGACCAATACAAGTATATACCCATGAGTGGAATTGCTGGACCATATGTTAATTCTATGCTTAACTTTTTGAGGAACTGCCAAACTTTTCCACAGTGGCTGAACCATTTTACATTCCCACCAGAAATGTATGAAGGTTCTAATTTTACCATATCTGTATATTAAATAATTTTGATTATAGTGTTATAATAATTAATAAAATAGAATCATCAATATCTAATGGCAGGAAACTGCCTTAAAAAACTAGAATATAGCCATGTGATAGGTTATATACAGTCATTGAACTAAAATATTCAAAAGATATGTACTAAAGGTGTAAAATATGCTTAAGATATAATGTTAAATGACAAAGATAGTAATAAAAACTCAATCATGTGTGATCTAATTTCACAAACAAGAGTGAAGCTGAAAGGAAATAAAGAGAAATGGAGAGTGATTTTGGGATTAGATTTTATTTACACTTTCTGTACTCCCTGTATTTTCTACAATGAACATGTATTATTTAATGAACCAAAAAGGCACAAAAATAACACATAGCATTTTTAAAGGACAATGAACTGCATACTGTCAAAAATAGTAAGACTGTAAGAATGATACATCTCCCAGTTAAAGGGCTACAATATATCTTTTCAGAAAAGAGAAAGAAAATGTAGAAAAGAATGACATGTTCAAGTCTTACTCTAAACAAACCTGTCATATAAAAACACTGAAAATGTACATTTATACAGATATATTTTTAGTGTACTTTAAATCACACTTTTTTCTTACAATACAAGCAATACAAGGAAACAAAATCACTCATAAACCCACAACCTATAGATAACAAACTTAAGAGCATTCTGGAGTATTTCCTTTCATATCTCCTTACACATATTCATATTTTTTAAATGTCTAACTGAGATCACATTATACATGTAGCCTGTCTTCTATTTTATTTCATTTCACTTTCTGGCATAAGCTTTTCCCATAAAAGTCCCCTGTATGAATGTTCCACAATTTATTCAACCATTTATTTACTGGTTGACAATGAGATTTATTCAAATTTTCATTATTATAATAATCCTGAGGTACATATTTCCATACCTAAATCTTTTACCACATTCATGATTATATTCTTAGGAATTTCTAGAAAGGTAATCATTGACATCAATGTTTTAAAGTTTTTTATCAATCTTACTAGAAGCGCAGAGTGCGAATTCACGTGGCACTGCCCACCCACCTGCAGCCCTGCCTTGACACCGGAACCTGTCCAGGCAGAGCTCCAGCACGCCTGACCCAGCCCCCAAATCCTCTGGCCTTCTCTGGCAACTTTAAGCCCTGCTCTCAATCCCTCAAGTCACCTCGGGCTGGTCCCACCTTCTCTGGGAGCCCCATCCCCTCCCCCATCATGGCACCTGAGGAGAGCTTAGAAGCCTCCCACCTGCTGGGCTGTGCTCCTTCCCCTGGCAGGTGGGCTGCGGGGCACTCAGAGTGTGAGCGATGGGTGGCGAAGGACTGGTGAGGGGGGCACTATGAGCTCTTACCCCTGCCCTCCCCAGCATGGGATGGTCCGGCCTTCTCCAGGCATCTCCCCGCTTCGGCCCTATCTCTGGAGCAATGTCCCAGCTAATATGCTAATGACCTGGTCATTACCAGTTAAGGCATCTCGCTATTAGCATATTAGCTCTTTTTAAGTATAGATTAGCTTGCTTTCCAAAGAGTTTGTTCCAAAGTACACTCCTATCAATGCAGCATTAAGCATTACCAGGTTTTCCTTGTTTATTATCTAGATTTTAAAAGGTCCTGCTTTAATTTTTATTTCTTTGATATTTAGTAGGAATAAGTTTTTTTTCATGTTAACTAGCTAACTGTATTTTTTTATTTTATAAACTGTTTATATTTCTACTGAAATTTAGTGGTTCTTTTTTAAAAATTAGTTTGTGCCCCGGAGTGTTTATTCAGTGGTTAGAGCATCACACATTCTGAATGGTCTCGGGTTTGATTCCTGATCAAGGGCACATACCTCAGCTACAGGTTTGATCCCCAGTCCTGGTCAGGGTGTGTGCAGGAGGCAATCAATCAATGTGTCACTCTCACGTCAATGTTTCTCTCTCTGTCCCTTCCACTCTCTCTAAAATTATCAATGGAAAAAATATCCTCGGATGTAGATTATAGATTTGAAAAACACGTAATTTGCCTTAGCCAGTTTTGCTCAGTGGCTAGAGTGTCAGCCCACAGACTGAAGAGTCCTGGGTTCAATTCCGGTCAAGGGCATGTACCTCGGTTGCAGGCTCAATCCTCAGCTTGGTCAGGCATGTGCAGGAGCCAACTAATTAGCTCGCATCAATGTTTCTCTCTCCTTGTCTCTCCCCATCCCTTCTACTCTGTCTAAAAATCAATGGGAAAAAATATCCTTGGGTGAAGTTAGTAAAACAAAAATCCAACAGGTCATTTATTTTCCCATTTACCAAAAAAAGGCTGTTTTTTTTTAGACTGGCAGATATTTAAATTCCAATTTGATCTATAGAAGTATAGTTGATTTACAGCTGTTCAGATGTTTGTTTCCTGTCTAATTCTAGCTTTTCTATTTACCTCTACTAATTTTTTTCAAGAAAAAAATTATCTTTACCCTCTTCTTCAACTCAGAGAATGCCCTAATGATTTTACTCACCCACACAGTTGTCACAGATGCTGCAATGGGAGGCCCGGGGAGGCCGGAAGATCTTGCACGTATAACAGTATTTCAGCTTTACAATCTGGTTGTTAATCTGGAAATTCTTGATACGAGGAGGTGGTCGTTGGCCCTGGGGCACCGCACCATTGGTAGCTTCTGTAGATCAATAAAGATTGTTAACATCACTGCTAGCCATTGTTTGAACCCAAAGATCTCACCCGTTATCCAAAAGCAATGGGAGTATTCAAAGGTTCCTTAGGCCCACTGTCTTCTTCATACTAAAATTTCCAGAGTAGACTCTCAACATCAAATTCCACTGAGTGCCATGTATGCATGTGAAAAAGTGTGTCTTCAAATTTTTGGCTGATTACAAAAAAAATATTTATAAAAGGAGAAATAAAATGGCTAAAAACAGAAAATGAAAACATCCTACTTTGTTCATAATCAAAGAAATAAAAATTAGCACAAAGATACCATTTCCACCTACTGTATTAACAAATATTTAAAAGAATCAAAATATCTAGTGAGCCCTAGCTGGTTTGGCTCAATGAATAGAACATCGGCCAGCAGACTGGGTCCCAGGTTCAATTCCAGTCAAGGGCACATGCTTGGGTTGCGGCCTCAATCCCCATTTTGGGGTGTGCAGGAGACAGCCAATCAATGATTCTTATCATTGATGTCTCTATCTCGCTTTCCCTCTCCCTTCCTCTCAGAAATAAATACAAATATATATTTTTAAAAAGCTTAGTGATTGCCTGGCCAATGCTTCTAAGTAGTTAGAGTGTCCACTCTCACACTGAAGTGTCATGGGTTTCATTCTTAGTCAAGGGCATGTACCTGGATTGCAGGTTCAATTCCCAGACCTGTCAGGTCACGTGCAGAAGGCAAGCAATTGATGTGTTTCTCTCACATCAATGTCTGTTTCTCTATCTTCCCTCTCTCCCTTCCTTCCACTCTCCTTAAAAATCAATGGAAAAATATCCTCGGGTGAGGATTAACGAAAAATAAAAACTATTTAGAGTTGGCAAGGATGGGGAAAGGTATTTTTATACATTACCAGTAAATAATGTAGCAGTGGCTACCAAAATTTTAAATGTGTCTACTTTTTGACCCAGAAATCAAGTTTAGGAACTTATCAAAATTTCAAAGAGTTGTATAAAAGATGTTGACATAAGGATATTTTTCATAGTCCCTTTTATAGTGAAAATCTGAAAATAACTTCAATCTCACAATAGGAAGTTGGTTAAGTAAATTATGATACATGCATAGAATGGAATATTATGCAGCTTTTTTAAATGGTGTAGACAAGTGAAAAAAGACAGGAAAGGATTCACAATATCTTACAAAAATAAAATATATGCATGCAAAAAGGCTAATACTTAGAAAAACAATGATTTTAAAATAAGAATAATACATGTTTATTGTAAAAATTTTGGAAAAACAGAAAACGTAAAAAAAAATAAGGATATTTTTTCAGCTCAGGGATATTCACGAATTTTAGTGTATTTCCTTTTATCTTCCCTTAACAGATAAACATTTATGATTTTTTAAAATTTGAGATCATGTTATAAATGCAATGTTATACACTGTGTTTTTCACTTAAGATTATACAATAAACATTTTTTCTATTATTTTTTTCTGAAAACATTATTATTGGCAGTACAATATTCCATCATATGCATGTACTATTATTTATTTACTCACTTAAATTCTGCTGCATACAAATAGATGTGTATTTCAGAGGGAAGGGGAGAGGGGAGTGGGAAGAGATTAACCGAAGAATTTATACGCATAAATGCATCACCCATGGACACAGACAATAGTGTGATGAAGGCCTGGGAAGGAGATGGAAGTGGGGGAGGAGAGGGGAAGGGGAAAAAAGGGGTCAATGGAGGTAAAAAAGGGGACATCTGTAATACTTTCAACATAAAGATAAATTTTAAAAAATTATGCTACATTCAAAGTTATGATATTACAAATATCATATGTATAACACTAAATTGATGTGTCAATTTATCATAACACTAAATTCCCTTGAACACCATACCCCGATCCAAACCCCTCCTCCCTTCCTCAAGAATACATTCATATGTTAAAATTAATTTCTAAAACATAAAGAAAAGCATATTGAAGTCTGAACAGTAATATATGAAGTTGCCAGCATTAAAATAGCTAGTGCCATATTAAGATGAAAAAGAAAAAAGAAAAATGATGTACTAAAAATCTTTCTACAGTAATTTGTGTAAATCTGTCTATTTCCTTTAGCCAAACTCTGACAGAAGTGGAATTACTGGGTCAAAGGGTATGAACGCTTAAAGCCAATATTACTATTGCCAAACTGCTTCCCAAACTGATAGATTTGCATGCCGCCCATCTGCAGCATATGAGAGTGCCTGTCTTGTTGCACCCTCCCTATGCAGGGTAATTCTAAAAACAGAATATTTTAAAATTCATTTTGGTTTTTAAAATATCTGCCATATGGTACATTTTTCCCTTTTTTGAAGAGTGGGGTGGATGCTGTGAAATCAAACAATAACAGTGTTTCATAAGTCTTACAAGAATGGGGATAGCTGTTCATTAGAGGATATGAGTACCAGCATGGCACCTGCCACCTTAATATTCCTTTGTATGTACTTTACATGAAGGCACCTGGAAGACAGTTCATGGTTCATCCTATAAAGTACTATGATGCAAGGGAATCACCCGCTTTCTTCTCTCAGTTCTCCTCACCCATAACATACCCAGTATAGTAAGTCCTCACGTAGCATCTTCAGTAGGTTCCGTGACTTTCAGTGAAATGACATATAATGAAACCAATTTTACCATAGACTAATTAATATAAACAAGAGTTTAAGTTCTGCCGAAACTGGTTTGGCTCAGTGGATAGCATTGGCCTGCGGACTGAAAGGTCCCAGGTTCTATTCCGGTCAAGGGCATGTATCTTGGTTGCGGGCACATCTCCAGTAGGAGGTGTGCAGGAGGTAGCTGATCGATGTCTCTCTCTCTCTCATCAATGTTTCTAACTCTCTATCCCTCTCCCTCTTTGTAAAAAAATCAATAAAATATATATTTTAAAAATTTTTTAAAAAGAGTTTAAGTTCCTATGGTATCTCATCCATGTTATAACGAAACTATGTTGAATAAAACAATGTTATTCAAGGATCTGCTATACAGGGCTGAACACTGAATATAAGTTGACAAAAACTTGTTAGCATAAAAATAAACATATGCATGAGTATGAACTCAAGAATGCACTCTTCTATCGAGAGAAGCATGTTAAATGCAGAGGTCACAAATATGATGTTTCATGCTTGGCCCCCAAACCCAGTGATCTGGCAAAACAGAGCTAACCTTGCTAAGGAACCTGTTGTGACATGTACAAAGACAAGTAAATTAATAATTTTTTAGCCCGGCCAGTATGGCTCAGGGGTGGAGCATCAACCTGTGAACTAGGTCAGTAGTCGACAAACTGCGGCTCTTTGGCCCCTTGAGTGTGGCTCTTCCAGAAAATACCACTGCCTGGGTGAGTCTATTTTGAAGAAGTGGTATTAGAAGTTTAAGTTTAAAAAATTTGGCTCTCTGAAAGAAAAATACCACATGACCTCACTCATTTATGGATAATAAAGAACATTATAAACTAATGAACAAAAAGATAGATACAGAGGCAGTAAAGCATCAAACAGACTGTCAAATTACAGTAAGAAGGTTAGGAAGAGATAGGGTAGATAAGAGGTCAACCAAAGGACTTGTATGCATGCATATAAGCATAACCAATGAACACAAGACACTGGGGGCTTAGGGTATGCATGGGAGTGGGGGGGGCAAAGGGAAGATATGTATACATGCAATACATTAATAAATAAATAAATAAATAAATAAATAAATAAATAAATAAATAAATAAAATAATTTGGCTTTCAAAAGAAATTTCAATCATACTGTTAATATTTGGCTCTGTTGACTAATGAGTTTGCCAACCACTGAACTAGGAGATCATAGTACAATTCCCAGTTGGGGCACATGCCCAGGTTGCAGATTCAATTACCAGTGTGGGGCATGCAAGAGGCAGTGATTCTCTCCCATTATTGATGTTTCTATCTCTTTTTCCCTCTCCCTTCCTCTCTGAAATCAATTA
Organism: Lasiurus cinereus; assembly: GCA_011751065.1. Taxonomy (NCBI): domain Eukaryota; kingdom Metazoa; phylum Chordata; class Mammalia; order Chiroptera; family Vespertilionidae; genus Lasiurus; species Lasiurus cinereus. The sequence goes on along the minus strand of JAAGEH010000015.1, from coordinate 20,998,020 downwards.
TATATATATATATACACACAGTATAAAATTATTTTTATTTTATTGATTTTTTATAGAGAGGAAGGGAGAGGGACAGAGAGCCAGAAACATCGATGAGAAAGACATCAATCAGCTGCCTCTTGCACGCCCCCTATTGGGGATGTGCCCGCAACCAAAGTACATGCCCTTGACCGGAATTGAACCTGGGACCTTTTAGTCTGCAGACCGACGCTCTATCCACTGAGCCAAACCGGTTTCGGCTGTGTATAAAATTATTAATGGACAGAAAATTCTATCTGAAAATATAAAAAGAGACTACTTTTTGGATAAGCATAAAAATGTAACTTCTCACCCAAACTGGTTTGGCTCAGTGCATAGAGCCTGTGGACTGAAGGGTCCCAGGTTCGATTCCAGTCAAGGGTACATGCCCAGGTTGTAGGCTCAATCCCCAGTAGGGGCATGGAGGAAGCAGCCAATAAATAATTCTTTCTCATTTATATTTCTATCTCTCCCTCTCTCCCTTCATCTCTAAAATCAATAAAAAAATAAAAAAAATAAATAGGATAATATGCAAATTGGTTGGGACACCATCACGTAACAATTGGACAGCAGGGACCTGAGGCTGCATGGTGCCTGCCCTGGGAGGGGGATCTCAGGCTAGGCCCCTTGCCTGGCAGGGCTTGATGAGTGACCTATTAGAACACCAACAGGTTTTTGTTTTGAATTAAATAAAATTTAAATTAAAAAAATATAAACAAATACATACCCTAAAAAAAACTAAAGGCTAACCACAGACTGGTGCTCAACTGATGTAGCTTTTAGTCTTATAAATCCTGGGTCCCTTTCTTCTACTCTATTTGGCTTGTATGCTGATTCAAGCTACTTGGGTACTGGAATTGAGAACCATTTAAGCAGGCACTTCTGTTGGGTCCGGTGGGCTCTCAATCCCTGCTAGTACTAGCATCACAGCCTTCGTTCCCAGTATGAGTTCCCAGAGCATTCTCTCTAACCCTGGGATGTCCTGCTTCAATTCCCGAAGCCACCCTGGCTCCTGGGTAGTGTAATACTCTTATTTCTGTCCCAGAGAGTCCTACCCTTAGCTGCACACTGCTCTGTAATGGAACTATAACTGCTTCCTTATCATTTCTAGAATTCTCAATGGTTTCTGGCATCATAGTTGACCCCTCCTACCTATGTGTTCTCCTAAAGCAGGAATTCTTGGTTATGGACCCATGAATGTGCTTCAAAAGTTCTATGAATCCCTGAAACTACATCCAAAATTGTATGTATGTGCATGTATGTAAGGATACTAAGAGGTTTATAGCTTTCATGAAAAAAATCAAACGAGTTGATGATGACCAAAGAGTAAAAAAAAACAAAACAAAATAACCATCCTTTTGGGAACAGTGCAGCAGACCTTGTTAACAAATCCCTCCCGAAACTCAACCCAACACAAGAGAAAAAAAAGGAAGCATGACTTTCAAACCTTGTTTCAGCTGCCTTAGCAAATTCACAGGTTGGGCATGATCTCAGATTAAGGATCTCAAAGGGAAAAGCCTAGAAATGATTGTTAATCTGCAACCACGATTATGATGCCACTAGTGGCCCAGTGCACAAAATTTGTGTGCATTAAAAGGGAATTAATTAGAGGAAATATTTTAATATTGCTATTTGCCTATCTCTATAATAAAAGTGTCAGAAATGAAAGAAAATTAATAAAATGTATATGAAAATCTCTCTCCTGTCAGAGTCTGGGGCGTGCCGCAGAAACCAGAGTCATGTCCCTGCCCACCTGCATGAGCTACAAAACCATAGAAGACACAGACCCAGCTGGCCCCACCCTCATCAAGCCCCTCGGGGTGGGGAGCACAGACTCAGGTCCCCAGTCTGGCACCGGGTGGGGCACAGCCTCAAGTCCACTGGCCCAGCACCAGGTGTGGGGCACAGTCTCAGGTCCCCCATCAAGCCTCATCAGGCAGGGGGGTGCAGCCTCAGGTCCCTCGATGCAGTCTCAGGTCCCCCAGCCCAGTGCTAGGGTGGGGCCATGGAATGAGTTCCCCTGTCAAGTCCCACCGTGGCCTGAGGTCCTCCGTCAAGTGCCACTGCAGCCTGAGGTCCCCTGTCAAGTCCCGCCATGGCCTGAGGTCCCCCGTCAAGCCCCACTGGGTGGGGAGTGCACTCTGAGGTCTCCCGGCCAGGCGCTGGGCATCACTCTCACAATCCAGGACTGCTGGCTCCCAACTGCTCGCCTGCCTGCCAGCCTAATCACCCCCTAATCACTCCCCTGCCAGCTTGGCCTATGCCTAACTGCTCCCCTGCCAGTCCGATTGCCCCCAACTGCCTTCCCCTGCCAGACTGGTCACCCTCAACTACCCTCTGCTATAGACCTGATCCCTCCCAACTTTTCTCCCCTGCCGGCCCAATCGCCCCTAACTGCCCTCCCCTGCTGGCCTGGTCAACCCTGCTGACTTGGTTGCCCCCAACTGCCCTACCATGCAGACTTGGTCTCCCCACCCCCCCACAAAATGCCCACCCCTGCAGGTCCGGTCACCCCCAACTGCCTTCCCCTGCTGGCCCGGTCACCCCCAACTGCCCTCCCCTGCAGGCCCAGTCACCCCCAACTGCCCTCCCCTGCCAGCCTGGTCCCCTCTCTACTTCCCTCCCTTGCAGGCCCAGTCACCCCTAACTGCCCTCCCCTGCCAGCCTGGTCGCCCGCAACTGCCCTCCCCTCCTGCTGGTCTGGTCACCCACAACTACCCTCCCCTGCCGGCCATCTTGTGGTGGCCATCTTGTGTAAGGGTGTGGTGGTCAATTTGCATATTACCTCTTTATTATATATAGGATTCCCTTACTAATTAAAGCACAGTATCTTGCCAGCTGATTAGAAAACCCACCTATCTCCATTTCTATGAAAGCTGCTTCATCTGGTAGAGCTCGAGGGATCACTCCAGGGTCACTGAAGCTGGTCCTCAACAGTGTAGCCATGGAAAAAAGGAAGAGCATGGCAGCAAACACAGGGATGGCAGGAGATAGCTGGACAGCCAAGTAACGGCATCTGGAGAAAGCACGCAATTGAACATTTAGTTATACCTAATCCTATATGGACCACAAATTGTTACCAGTATTGTCAACAAAACAACAAAATAAGCAATACCTTGAGGGAAGACACCATGCTTTTTACTTCACTTGAATCACCCAAAACTCCTAACAATGGTTCTGTACATAACGGGAGCTCAACAAATAAATGGTTGATGCTATCTATAACATACAGAATACAGTCTCAAGGAACCTCTCCTACCCCCAAGCCCAGTCCCTCCTATCAGCCTGCTGAGAGTTACATTTCCTCTGTGCCTCAGGAAAGGCTCATAACTGTTAATATCAGGGAAGCCACTGAGCCTGGACTTGCAAGAATCACAGGTTGCTCTCACTCTGGGAATGTCTTGAGCTTTTTCTATGCACCCAAATGGCATTAGTCTTGAGCTCCAGGAGGAGGAAGGAAAGATCAGGACTGGTCATGAAGAAAGGTCCAAGTGTCAGACACAGAGTATGTTCAACATGCTTCAAGGCCAATAAAAAGCTTCAGCGTTGCTCAGTGGCTGAGCGTTGACTTATGAACCAGGAGGTCCTGGTTCAATTCCTGGTCAGGGTACACGCCCGGGTTGTGGGCTCGATCCTGGTGTGGGGCATGCAGGAGGCAGCCAATTAATGATTCTCTCTTATCATTGATGTTTCCATCTCTCTCCCTCTCCCTTTCACTCTGAAATCAATGAAAATATATTTTTTTAAAAGCTTCAGGGCTGCTGACTGACTTTGCAACATCCATTCCTCTTCTCTCCTCAATTAGCTCAGCTAGTAGGTAACTAGTGACTATAAGGAAATAAGAAAATTGTTTTTCCTGAGCACCCCTTTCCAACATCATGTTTGCTTCCCTCTTTCTTCATAATTCATTTAGAAGGCCATACCTCTTCCTTTTTGGATATCTCAGCCCTACTCATCTGTCAGGTACCAGAGACATCAATGCCATCATTGTTATCATCTCAACCATAATTTACTGACCATTCACCAATATGTCAGGCACGGCACTAAGCTCTTTATATGCATGATCTCACCAATTCTCATATTCAATCTATGAGGTGGAGTCCATTATACCCATTTGATAAATGAAGAATCTGGGGTTTAGAGAGGTCTTGTCTCTTCCAAAAGGCTTATCCTAAGCTGCACTAATCTGTCCACGTCATCTTCACTGCCAGAGTCTTGTATTGTTTCCTGTTTTTTACTATGTTGACCTCATCTCCCCCAACTGGACTTCCTAGGGACAAGAATCTTCTCTTTTTGGAACAGGAATGTTTGGGTTTGAATTCTGGCTCTATCAGATCCTAGCTGGGTGTCTTAGTTCCTTTCAAACTCTTTATCTGTGAAATGAAGATAATAGAACTTCAGAGGGTCGTTGTGTGGATCAGATGCATGAATATAAAGTGCTTAGAACTGCACTTGACACAGTAAATGCTAAGTAAATGTCAGCTATTAACATTATCATCACCGTTCTATATCTCCCAGAGCTTAATGCAAGTATGTGAATAAAGAAGCTATCAACAAATACTTGTTAAGTCAAAGTAAATTTCCAACCAAATAAATGGGAATGTGTGATGGGAGTTACCACTGACCTATTTTTATTCTCCTCCTCCTGGCACATTTTCTCCTTCAACACAGAGATCTTCTCTTAGAGGCAGACTATAACTGAATAAGCAAGGGCCAGAGGGAGAGTGGAGAAAATAAGCTAAGGAAAAAGGCTTACTTCACTGGCAGGGGGATCAAGCAAGCTGCTGTCCACTCTGAATGTTTAACCCGAGGTTGTACATTCACCATAGTTTTGGAACAGTCCCCAGGAGATCCTCCCTGCTTTCTTGCCACACACATGACTCCATAGGTATGAAAACCAACTATACTATAGGCTACGCTGTTTGTCATGAAGGGGAACACATATAGTGAACTTGCAAAATGATTTTTGTGGCTTTTTGTTTGCTTGCCTGCTTATTTGTTTTTAAGAAAATCCTTAGTCATAGTTTGCTTTTGCATGATTGACTTCCTTCTCCTAAATACCAAGGATAGCGGAAAATGTTTAGAGAAATGAAGAATATGGCTGAGTTCAGGGTAATTAAGGAGCTTGTGGAGTACCCTCTTCCCCATTGTTCCCATTCACTGTCACAGATAATCAAGAAGTAAATTCAGAAATGAAAGTCCCCTCTACTTATTAGGGACCCAAAGGCCACAGTAAAAACACAAGGCTCTGGTTCATGAACAAGCCAAGTGAAATCATCACACTAACAGAAATCGGCCAGCTTCCTAAGACTATTCTTGAAAACAAAGAAGTAATGTCTACAGGACTCACATCGCCTTGGTGTACAGTCTCCAATCAAAAGCCTTAGAAAAATCAGAGCCATCTGATTGGAGACCAAAGGGAGTGTAAATTGCTTTATTATAGGGAAAAGATAGAGATAGTAGAACAAACACACATACACAGATACACACATGTACACAAAAAATTTATGTAGTCTCCATGCACAGACAGACTCACCCAAGCTGAACTAAGTCCCTTTCCAACACCTGATTGTCAATCAGACAAAGAACAACTTAGATTTGAATTACGCTACACCATCATGGATAAAGGTCTCTGTAATCTCCACACAGCCTATCTTCTGCACCTGCTAAAACAATCCACTCTGTATGTCAACAAGTACACAACAGGCCCATTGTATTGTTCTCCAGAGATGAGGCTACTGGAAGCCCGTTGTCACTAGTGAGTGGGGGTGTCTGGGAAGGCAGATGTGAGACTAACATGCCTTTCTACTCTGAGTAAGGGGAAGCTTAGAGAGCCAGAAGCTAAGACTACTCTTGTGAACTACCACTCATCGTACTTGTCTTTAATAGTTATGATCCAAAAATATCCCCCAGGTTAGTCCCATCATTGCAGTAAGCTGGAGGTCTGTCTCTGACAGGAATATAAGTTATGGGAAGATTTGGAAGTAATTCCCAATATCAACCTCAAAAGTCAAGAGTATCCTCATATATCACTAATTTATCTTAATGAAAAACTGGATCAGTCATTCACATAAGCTAACTGTTTTTAAAACTCCCTAGTACTTTCCATTGATATTGCATCTTGGAATAATGATATCCATACACTTCTGCAAAAAGAACTCTCCTTTGTCTTCAAAGTACCAAGAGGCCTTCCCTTTCACAGGGGGTTGGAAGTTGCTTTTCTCCCTTGTAAATTTCATATGTGCTACCCTGTCCCCACTAAGTCTTCATTTCTGCCACCTGAAGAGGCATCGTCATGATAGGTGCTCCTCTACAAAATTCTCAACTGAACTCAGGCTTCCATAGCAGGTTTAGATGACTGTACTCCCACATGTCCCACAGACCACATGGTGGTACTGACCAGCAATAGCCAACAGTGCCAGGCTAGGCTGGTGTGTCCTGTACCATCCCCCATTCCTAGCATGCTAGGTCACTGGAAGGACAATGATAATGACACAGACTTCAATTCACTTGAGAAGACTCAAAAGAGGTGCATGAGTGGAGCTAGTAAAAAAAACAGACAAATTCCATGGCAGGGCTCTGGTACAAACTGGTAACGTGGACTGATTATTTATATAATACTCTGTTTCCAAGTCTGCCCAATAACTTTCTTGCTATGTTTTTTGGTTGTTGTTCTTTGATCAGTACACTCAATCAACCAACAAGTTTTTATGGGTCTAACCAATGAAGAACAAGAGAAATAGGAGTTAATTTTGTTGGAGAAAACATAACTAACATGAAATACCTAAAGAATAAGATAAGACCAGTGATGGCTGCTTGAAATTGCTCCCATAGCAGCTGTTAAGGGTGGCTTTAAGGAAGAACTGTGCTTGCAAAAGCAGGAAGCACTCAAAGATTAGAAAGAGTCCCACAATGGCCCTTGGTCCTACCTAATAGAAATAAGCCTTTGCTATAAGCTTCCATGATATAGATGGCTGTCTGTCCTCTTTTCTCTCTTTTTCTTTTCTCTCTCTTTCTTTTAAATCCTCTAGGATATTTTTCTATTGATTTTTAGAGGAAGGGAAAGACAGATAAAAATATCGATGTGAGAGAAACACATTGATTGGTTGCCTCCTGTACACCCCTGACCAGGACCAGGGTCGGGGAGAAGCCTGCAACCAAGGTTATGTGCCTGTTACAGGAATCAAACCTAGGATCCTTAAATCTGCAGGCAGACGCTCTGTCCACTGAGCCAAACCAGCTAGAGCGACATTTTCATTTTTAAGGCAATAAACCATCCTCTAACTTGAGAATGACCAAAGTTTCTATCCAAACCTGCTAAGAAGTTGCCAAATTTCAGTAATAACAAATTTCACATTTCAATTATAACAAATTTCAAATATAACAAATAACAAAATTCAATTATAACATACTTCTGCTCAAAAACTTAGAACAATTTCCTGTTGCTACTATATTAAGCCCCAAACTCCACAGGCCAGTATTCTGAGACCCTCCATCAACTGGCCTTATCTAATCACCATTATGAGGTGCTTGTCTTCTCATTGCTCCATTCCAAAAGTATCCCCCTAATTACCCTGAATTCATTAGCTTCCTTCTGTTGCAAGAAGCATAAGATGCCTCCCTAAACACAATGCTTTTGAGGAGAAAGATTTAGGAGGTCTCCTCTCTCCTTCAATAAACACCTCAACTGATGTCAGCATGTTCTTTATGCTTGTTTTCCCCAAAACAGAAGTTTGCTACACTCACTTAAGACTCATTCTGCCCTGGCCAGGTAGCTCAGTTGGTTAGTGATTCCTGTATACCAAAGTTGTAGGTTTGATCCCTGGTCAGAGAACATACAAGAGTCAACCAACTAATGCAAAAATAAGTAGAACAACAAATTGATGTTTCTCTCTCTAAAATCCTATCTAATAAAAGAGTAATATGCAAATTAACCATCACCCTGCTACACCCACAATCCACGCCCACAAGCCAATCAGGAGGGAGTATGCAAATTAACCCCAACCAAGATGGCTAGGGCCACAGAGCGAGCAGGAGGGAAGCTTGGGTTTCCATGATGATGAAGGAAGCCAAGCTTTCCGCACACCCTGGCGGGCCCAGGCCTCCATTCAAGGCTACAAAGTTCCAAGTATAGAAGATAAATAAATCCCAACAAAAAATGGCAGCAGCCACAAAGCTGGAGAGAGCAGGAGGCTAGGGTTGCCCCCGGCGATGGAAGAAGACAAGCTTCTGCAGCCCTGGCCTGTCTTGGCCTCCACTAAGGCTACAAAGTTTCAATTATAAAAGATAAATAAATCCCAACAGAAATAGTTGCCACCAGGGAGTGAGCAGTAGGCTTGGCTCCGCTCCAAAGTTTCAATTGTAGAAGAAAAATAAATCCCAGATACCAGAGCCTCCACTTGGATCACCAAGGGGTGTGGCCAGCCTGCAAACCACCACAGGCCCCTCTCCCAGGCTGCCCATGCCCCAAGGGAAACCCCACACGGATCCAGGACACCCTTCAGAGCAAACCAGCAGGCCCCCCACCCATGCACCAGGCCTCTATCTTATCTAATAAAAGAGTGATATGCAGATTGACTATCACTCCAACACACAAGATGGTTGCCCCCATGCAGTCAAAGATCCTGTCCCCATGTGGACATAAGTTGGCCACCACAAAATGGCCAGCAGTGGAGGGCAGTTGGAGGGACCAGGACTGCAAGCAAGGGCAGTTGTGAGCAATCAGGCCAGCAGGGGAGAGAAGTTGGGAGGGACCAGGCCTGCAAGGGAGGGCAGTTAGGGGCATCAAGCCTGCAGGCAAGGGCAGTTAGGGGTAACCAGGTGGCAGAGGAGGGAAGTTGGGGGTGACTGGGCCTGTAGGGAAGGGCAGTTGGGAGGAACCAGGCCTGCAGGGAAGAGCAATTGGGGGGGGACTAGGCCTGCAGGGGAGGGCAGTTAGAGTGACCATGCCTATAGAGGAGGGCAGTTAGAGGTGACCAGGCCTGCAAGGGAGGGACAAACAAGCTGGCAGGGGAGCTGTTAGGCATCCTCTGTTAGGCAGTTAGGGACAAACAAGCTGGCAGGGGAGCTGTTAGGCATCAATCAGGCTGGCAGGGGAGTAGTTAGGGGGTGATCAGACTGGCAGACAGAAGCAGTTAGGGGCAATCAGGAAAGCAGGCAGGTGAGCAGTTGGGAGCCAGCAGTCCTGGATTGTGAGAGGGATGTCTGACTGCCCGTTTAGGCCCAATCCTCCCAGGACTGTGTCTAACTGGGTAGTCGGACATCCCTCGAGGGGTCCCAGATTAGAGAGGGTGCAGACTAGTCAATAAATTAAAAAAAAATGTCTTAAAGACTCATTCTGAAAAAATGGGAGATGCATATAATAAAGATTGATAACATGAAACTCATTACCATTAAAGGTAATCAAGGCTGAAATATTCAGATAAATTCTGAATGACAGAACCACAAAGAATTGTTCAGAAGACATAACTCAATCCTTCTCCAGGAATGTGCTTAATCAAGAAGTTGAACTTAGCTAAGTACTATAACAAATTGGTATCAAAGAGGCAACTACTCCTTTCTTAAAACTTTCATTTGGTTGGCCAAGTCACAGAAAGAATCTTGGGCTAGATGATGCACAAGACTAAACCCCTACAGAACATTCTCTATAGAAGGCTCTTTTGGTTAGAGATCATGGTGCAGTCACTCTTTCCTCTTCACAAACTTACCTAACGAACTTCAGAACCTGGAACTTGCACTATAAGCACAAATATTCTGTCATATTCTGTCATGGCTTTAGTCTGCATAGTCCTGTGCCTCCTCAAACCTGGTACCTTTGTGTTGTCAAATTGTCTTTTCTCTTCCATCTGCCCTCAGGGACATGGTGCCCCTTTCATCAGGTTCACCCACAGAGTAGCAAAGTATGAATTTTGCTCTGAGTCCTCCTCATCCTGGCCACAGAGGTGATAATCCCTGATAACTCACAAAGTTTACTTTCCGGTTCACCTTAGAGATGGGCTTCCTGTTCTTTCAAAGGTATCAGAATACCATGCCAGCATTCTATCAGTGTTCCACAAAGATGCCTTCATTTTCTAGGAGCATGAGCTGGGGGAGCCCAAATAGCCTAAATGCCATTAGGTAACAAACACTAGCTACCAAGAACTCAGAATAAGCTGGTCTAGCATTCGGCCCTATGCACAGCTTTAGCAATCTGAACATCTTCAGGAGTCCATACTCAAAAGCTAACATTGAGGTGAAAGGTAATGTCATATAAAGGCAAGAAATCTCACTTCTGTGGGCCTTGTTTCTTCACCTGCAAAAGAATGGCCATAGTCTCCAAAGTCCCTTCCAGCTCTCTTATTCTATGACTAGAAGCTTGGTGCACGAGATTCGTGCACAGTGGAGGAAGGGTCTTTCAGTCCAGGACCCCTTGCTCCTTACTGCCTGCCTACAATGGAGGCAGAAGAGGCTCCTGCCACCACAGCTTGGCTGCTTGGCTCACCAACCATGAACCTGGCTTCTGGCTTCTGGGATTCTGGGAGTGCACTGACCAGCAGGGGGCAGCTCCTGCATTGAGTATCTGCCCCCTGGTGGCAGTGTGACCAGTTGTTCCACTGTTAGGTTTATTTGCATATTAGGGTTTTATTATATAGGATTCTGTGAGTCAAGACTGGTACATTTTAATTGCATCCAGAATGTATTCATTTTGCAACATTTATTGACCACCGACACTGTGGGGACCACACAGACACAGGAAATAGTCCCTCACATTGAAAGAGCTCAAAGTACAATGACTATAGAAATCAGAAATGATTATATGTTAAATGAGTGGCATGTACAATTAGTCCCATGATGCAGAAATTACTAGAAAGATTTCATAAATGAAGACTCAAGGGACTTGAAAGAGAAGTAGAGTTGGGAGAGGCTAGAAGTGGGACAATTACTAGGCAGTGCTACAATTGAAATAAAGTTCATCCAATTCAGTGACTCCTCTGTATATCATAAGCACACATGTGTGTCAGTACAATGAGATTTAATAGTGCCTTGATATGATTTCTTCCATATACAGCAAAGTGAGGCATATGCACTAATCATAACAGCAAACTGCTTCTACTTCAGTGGTAAAGAGTCATACAATTTTTCCTGCCACAAGACAAGTCTGGGGACCTTGACCACACTAGCAATCTGGTCACAAAGTTAAAAGAGGCAGCTAGGTTCTAGCTGGTGTTGCTCAGTGGTTGAGCATCAACCTGTAAACCAGGAGGTCATGGTTCAATTCCTGGTCAGGGCACATGCCCGGGTTTTTTAGGCTTGATCCCTAGTGTGGGGCGTACAGGAAGCAGCGATCAAAGATTCTCTCTCATCACTAATGTTTCTATCTCTCTTTCCCTCTTCTTTCCTCTCTGAAATTAACTTAAATATTTTTTTTTAAAAAGAGGCAGTTAGGAAGCCAATTCCAAAAAACAGTGCACTCAGTCCTTTCTTCAAGCTTTATCATGAAATGGAGATTAACTAAATACCACAATTGCCTTTCAGTAGCTAGAAAGCTCACAAGTTGTCAGTGTCATTCTGCTAGCAGTGGTTGGCAAACTCATTAGTCAACAGAGCACCAAACTCGCAAGCTGCAATTTGCTGACCACTGTGCTATAGCATCCTGACATTCCTGGCCAAGCTATTGGCTATGTGTTCATCATACAAGTGGGACAGAGTTTGAGCAGAAAGGACGAGAAGGGTTCACGTGCTCAAAGCTGAAACTGGCAGACTCACTCACATTGCCTAGATAGCTCACCCTGAGAATAAATCAGGAAATACTTTTTTTAAACACTGTACAATTTTCATTCTGCTTTAAATTCAAATATATTTACCATGGATACAATGATACTTGAATACATAAACATATTTAAATACATTACATACCTGTAATCTTCTAGCCTCTCCTTTTCTATATTTGACTCTTACAGACAGTCACAAAAGTTCTACAGAATTTCAGACTCTCAGAGTTGCAAGAGGCTTATAGACAATTAGCCCAATTTCCCATTCCGGGCAAAAATCCACTCTGTGACAGCAGCCCTGAGAGATGGCCACCCAGCTTCTTTAAAAACACTCCTAACAATACAGAGCTAACTAGCTACTGAATGAACAATCTCTCTTCATTCTATGTATTCAACCTACTGTCTGTCCATTAAAAAGTATAGGTCCCTCTTTTGAGAAGTCTAAACATGTAAAGGCAAAATCCAAAAATAAAACTACTTCCACTGGCATTACTAGCACTGCACAATTTTCATCAAGGGGCACACATATGCCTGACCAGATTTCTCAAACCATCTGGATGACCCAGGGCTGTGCCACAGGCAGCTATAAATCAACTCCCACTTGTTCCTAAGCACCTGCTGCAAGCAAGACCCTGTAACTAAAATGCATATCCAGATGTGCCTCAGGATCTGGACTCTCTTCCCCAAGGCAAAAATGCAGCACCAGAGGAAGTGATGTCTATGCTTCTGGATAAACTGATGAAAATAACCAGCCCTTTGTCACCCTCACCTAGCTTGATCAGCTTACTTTCTGAGGTCTCCCTAAGTTCTAATACTATATAAGGAGCCAATATTTTACTCCTCAGACACTACCCCCCACTGTGTGCTTGGTAGTAAATTACAGACTCCAAAGAAAAAGGTTGATCTGAAAGTGACTCTATTATTCAGAGGCATGCTGATTTTGTATAGCCTGTAACTGGCAAGGCACAAGGCAGTCAGCATGTAGGGTATCTGTGTGACTGTGTGTCTATATATGTAACACAAACAAACACACACACACACACACACACACTCACAAACACAGATTCCACCATTCTCAGTGAAAAGAATTCATATCCAAGGTCCTCTCCCCTTTGGTTAGAGTTATACTTCCCCATTCCATTCCTCAGCTAATATATTTACTTCCTTATCCTCCCCCATTCTCCCTTCCCCAGCCCTACCCTCAAAAATATTTACTCTATTGCACAGACAGCTGGAACTCTGAGCAGTTTACAAACAACCTCACCCTTCATATCTGAGGACAAAGTGTGAGAAATAACTTGCAGGGGGAAAAAGTCGTCTTGGCAGAAAACTCAATCTGCCTCTGTCAAACTGTAACTTGGCTAATTATAAGCTCATACCAGGGGCAGTTTTCTTCAGAAGCCTTTGGGTCTAAGTGGTACAGACCCAAATCAGACTATGACTGGCTCCCAGATACAAAAAGGACCAAACACCAATAGTTCCAAATTTCAAATTCCCCCAGCCAGTCAAACCAAAGGTTTCCTGGGCTCAGAATTAACAACTCACTTAGAGTCAGAAAACAAATCTCATTTGTTTTGAATGGTTTCAATCACAACAAATTAACCCCAAGGCAAACGGGTTTTGGGTAGGGGCAGAAAGAGCTAATGATTTCACAGGGGGATGACGCACAAAACAGGGAGGATGATAGAGAGCAGAGTTCAGCTCTGCACTTCCAAAAAGAAGCAAGGCAGTAATAAAGCAAAGAAAACTTGGAGAGCCCTGGCCAGTTTGGCTCAGTGGATAGAGCGTTGACCCGTGGACTGAAGGGTCTTGGGTTCGATTCCAGTCAAGGGCATGTACCTCAGTTGCAGGCTCTATCCCTGGCCCAGACTGGGGCCGTGCGGGAGGCAACCAATAGATGTGTCTCTCTCACATCAATGTTCCTCTCTCTGTCTCTACCCCTCCTTTCCACTCTCTAAAAATCAATAGAATAAAATATCCTTGGGTGAGGATTAACAGAAGAATTAGAAAGAAGAAAGAAGAAAGAAGAAAGAAGAAAGAAGAAAGAAGAAAGAAGAA
>JAAGEH010000015.1:20963401-20984184 GCA_011751065.1 Lasiurus cinereus | reverse complement strand
AAGAAAGAAGAAAGAAGAAAGAAGAAAGAAGAAAGAAGAAAGAAGAAGAAGAAGAAGAAGAAGAAGAAGGAGACTTGAAGAGATGGTGGAGGGGGGAGATTATTTCGACCTTATCCATATGCCTGCCTGACTGCACATACTCACTTGTACCTCACACAAGTACATACACACACACACACACACACACACACACACACACACACACACACACATTCAGCTATGAGAATCAGAATGGAAAGCAGCTAAGAAACCATGACTAAACTCCCTGACTCTGCCAAATACTTCACAAAGTCCACAGCAACAGCAGCAAAAGTGCCTTTGACAAAGCTCTTGTGACCTTACTTTCCTAGCCCTGTTATAAACTGGGTTCCCTTCCTCCCTCTGCTGTTACTCAAGCCAGTTGCAACCATCAAGAAGTCTAGCAAAGCAGCTCAAAAAAATCACTCTTGATGCACTGGGAAAGCCTGAAGCTCTTACAGAAGAAAGACAAAAATGAGCCTTAATTACCCACAAAGGCTGGCCAAGGAGCCCCCTCCTCCCTGCCATGGCTATGCTGCAGTTCCAGGTCACTCATGTACATGAACTACAGCAGGCTCAAGTTAGGTGTGGCTCACAGCCTACACACACCTCGTGGATCCTTAAGTCCCTCCTCATAATAACCCCAAATCAATTAGCATTGTTCCCATCCCCAGAGTACATAGCATTCTCATAACAACTATCAGTGATGTCACAGTATCCTAAAATCCAAGTAGCCACCTCCCTAGCAGGTGTCCTACAGTGGCTCTAGTATTGGCTATTACATCACAGAAAAAAAAAATAACTCCAAGGCTGGTATCAAGCACACACAAAATAGAGGGTTATATTGAGTGATTTTAAGTAAATAAAAGAACAACTCACAGTTAATAAGCACATATGTGCCACACACACAGCTAATTTGTAGCATAGATGAGGCTGGAACCAATCTGCAGGTTCCCAATTCAGTTGGCTTTTCAATTTAATAGCTAGCTGAGAGCTAATCCCTAAAGTACATAGGACCCAGAATAACAGAATAGGTAACTATGGTGGGGTGGAGTTATGACCATAAGGGGTGCCCCTGGGAAGGGTGGGGAAAAAGCAGCCTGTTGCTAAGAACCTAAGGAGACCACTGAAAAGTGGAAGTGAGTAATAAAAAATTATTTTATTTCCCAAGGGTATCAAGAGTAGCCCCAAATCAGTGCTATAATATTGATATCAAAGGTCTTGGTCTTTTTATGCAACATATACTCTGTTATAAGGATAAAGCAATGAATTCAGTTGACATGATCCATAGACACTGCTCAAGAGGACAGTGACAACCATCCAAGAAATACCCACAAACTTCCCAGAAAGAAGGTTCTTCCCCTAGATTCAAAGTAATCATTGTCACATGACTCTACTCAATGGAAACTCACTCGAAGGCAAAGAAGAGTGTACATGTCCCCAGGATTAGGAAAAGGGTCAAGTAGAAGATGCCCTTTTGCCGGGCCATCATGACGCGGCCATCGCAGCAGAAGGTGTTCCTGCCTGGGAGTTTCTCCCACTTCCGTGTCACCTTCTTTCTCACCACCATCACAGACATGATTGGAATTCCTGGTCCAGATGGTCTTTGTGATTAAAAGATGGAAAAAACAGAGGCTGAGCTCAACTTTAAAATCACGTAGCCTGCTATTGCTGTTGCTGGGTCAAACATCATCAAAAGTCCAACTTCTAACCCTAAGAGAAAAGATAAAAAAAAAAATGAGGCAGGAACATGAAAATGCAGTTCAATCCTCCTTCTCCGGAAGCAAAAGATAAGCTTGAAAGGGTGCGGGTGGGGAAGTGGGAAAAGTTTATTTTCAATCTATGTTTGTCCTCTAAATGGAGAAAAGTTTACAGGTTCTCCAGAAAAAAAAAAGAAGAGGAAGAGGGCTAGTATACCTTCTTAAAGAAACCCCCATAGTTCCAATATAATACTGGTGGTTTGTTCATCAATGAACCTTGGAGCTAGAAGGGTTTTATAGGTGAAAGCCTCAATTAATTGGTTGAAATGAGTAAAATGAAAACCAGAGAGAGAAAATAATTTATCCAGGGTCACACAACTGCAAAGCTAAGTAAAAATACTTGTCTGCAGACTTTTAATCCAGGGCACTTTCCACTACACCACATTGCTCTATAATCATCATTAAAAGGGCTAAAAATAATAGTTTATGTCCTTAAGGAGCCATTCCCTCCCCTCCTCCACTTCTTCACCTTCTTTCTTCAATTAGCCAATCAAATATGAATCACACCAGGGAACAAGTCATCCTCTGGCAGAGCTAGGTGGTTCTGGACACTCTGGACACACATCCAGGTACTTACTCAAAACAGATTTCCCCTAATCAAACCCTTGGTAACTTCCTGAGTTCAGGAAATGAACCAATTTTGGGGGTCAAGCCTAACATTTGTGGGAATTTTAATAAAACCACATCACAGATCTATAGGTGGAAGGCTGACTAAAACAGGAGAGGTCTTGAAAGGGTTGGAGGGAGAGGAACAAGACAATTAAACGGTGTTTTCTGGGATATTTCATAAGTACCATCTCTACTTAGCATCCTGAATCCCCATGCCCAACCTTTCTCAGCCACTGCCACCCTTCTCATCCTCTCAGGTGTGGTGCTGTGGCCTCTACTTACTGACACCACATGCCCCACGCTGGCACGACTGAGGCGGAAGCCTGCAGGCTGACTGACTGATGAGAAACAACCAACTTGAAATCATCCCCCAGCTGGAGAGGGCAAGGGTCCAAACAGAGACTAGGCGATGTGCCTGGCAATCAGAAGGTGGAGGGCTTGGGAAAGGGGAGGGGGCAAAAGGTGCAGAAACACTTCCTTTGTGTAAAACTAACCTGGAAAACAATCTTCTCCCAATAACCCGGCCCTGCAGGAGAAGAGACCAGGAAGGGAAGCCGGGCCAGGGAGAACAAAGATCAAAATCCGTCCAGAACCAGCGACCGCCCACCCGTCCGGGGCCAAGGCCCAAGTCCCGGGCAGGCAGCGGGCGCGGTCTCCGGAGGCCCGCCCTGCCTCCGCCACGCAGCGGACCACCGCCCCAGGCAGCTCGGGACGCGCGCCACCTCCACACGCTCGTACACACTCACACACGCTCCGCCACGTGTAGTCATCACGGCTGGGGGCTCCACCGCTGGCACCCAGAGCCGGGCAGTGCCCAGGTCCGCGCGTCCCGATGCAGCAGAGGGGTTGGCAGCCCACCATGCGGCCAAGCCCAGGAGACCCCCAACCCCCACCCCTTGTTACCTGAACCTGGGAGCCCAAATTCGGCCAGAGACTGAGGGAAGGAAGTGGACTGTCCTAGGGGACCGCGTCAGCCGCCCGAGAAGGCAGCGACCTCTCCTCCCAAGCCCGGAGGCTGCCTTCTCCAGACAAGGAGCCCCTATGATCGGGGCCCCTAAAACAGCTGTGGCAGACGCCTACTGCTGGCCGGATGGAACGCTCCTCACGTCACTAGGTCGCTCCAGTAGTTTCTCGCCCTCCACTGGTGGATAGACCTCAGTGTCTCCGCCCCTGCCACCGCTGCCCCGAAGTACTATTGGCTACTCCGAAAGCCAATCAACAGTGCCTCCGCCCCACTTCCCCACCCATCTCCCGGCTTCGTGCCCACCAGCCAAGCGCTGCAAGCTTCCTTTTGGGGTCTAATCCTCCGTACCTGAAGTGTCGCCTTCGCTTAATATAGTTACACAGAGACGGAGGTGAAGGATAGTTGGGATAGGACAAGGTAGGACTGGGGACCAGCCTCCCCCACACACACCGTGAGACACTGAAGCAGCACTGGCTCTCAGATCCGGGTGCTCAACCCAAACTGGGCCTCTACTGTCCTACTTGCACGAAAGCAGCCACGACTGGCATTTTACTCTTGGGGAACAAAGCAAACAAATATAAAAAGGAACTTGAAAGCGATAACTGTTCTCAAGAACATAGAATAATTTTGCAGGTACCTACAACAAATAATTGACAGTGAGGAAGTTAGAGAAAATCTTAATGACAGAGCATAGGTTCTTTCAGGTAGATAACGAAGTATAAAGATTGCCCAAAAGATTGGAAATTACTATACGCTTTGGAGAGTTTATGATAATTGAAGAGGGGGAAGCCGAGATCCAAGGCAGAATCTCCACCCATCAAACACATTCATTCTTTTCTTTTGCCCCTTTCTCTGCAGTTAATGCCACAATGAGATACTGCTACTGATCCCAGTGAATCACATCTTTTAGAAATCCAAGATTGGAGTGAGGGAAACAGTCCAGAATCATGGCATTGATATTATACGAGGGACTTTAAGAAGCACTGCTCTGTTTCCACTTGTATGGCTCTGGGCTTCCAAATATAAGGAGAAATATGAGAAAGGGCTGAAGGTTGCCTCTCCTTACCTGAGTTTGAATAAAGTTTCTCTAGGGTGAGGTGCTTGTAATTAATACGGAAGCGATTGCCAAAGGTCTTCCCAAAGCAGTTTTTTGTGTTTATTGAAGAATCATGGTTAAGAACTATTTCTCCTTTACACTATTTGTGTCCCACATGATATGAAGCAAAAAGCTGCCTAATGATAATTACATTTACCACTTTCAGCACCCTTCCAATAAATATTTAAAAAGATTAAAAAATCACTATGTAATTTTTTATGACAGAAATATGTTATAATTAATTTGTAGGAGAAAGTATGTTTTTATAAAACTTTTGTTCCTTAGCACTCATACTGGTTAGAATCATCAGTTTATGTCTTTATATATATACTCTAGAGGCCCGGTGCATGAAATTCTTGCACAGGGACAGGGGTGTCCCTCAGCCCAACCTGCGCCCTCTCCAATCTGGGACCCCTTGAGGGATGTCCGACTGCCTGTTTAGGCCTGATCCTGGATTGCTGGCTCCCAACTGCTTGCCTGTCTGCCTTCCTTATTGCCCCTAACTGCTTCTGCCTGCCAGCCTGATCACCCCCTAACCACTTCCCTGACAGCCTGATTGATGCCTAAATGCTCCCCTGCCAGCCTGATTGCCCCTAACTGCCCTCCCCTGAAGGCCTGGTCACCCCTAACTGCCCTCCCCTGCAGGCATGGTTCCCCCCAAAAAACGTTCCTCCTCTGCAGGCCTGGTCATCCCTAACTGCCTCCCCTGCAGGCCCGGTCACCCCCAACTGCCCTCCCCTGCTGGCCATCTTATGGTGGCCATCTTATGTCCATATGGGGGCAGGTTCTTTGACCACATGGGGGCAACCATCTTGTGTGTTGGAGTGATAGTCAATCTGCATATTACTCTTTTATTAGATAGGATAATGCATGGGTGGGGGCCAGCTGGTTTGCCCTGAAGGGTATCCTGGATCAGGGTGGGGGTTACCTTGGGGTGTGGGGCAGCCTGGGCGAGGGGCCTGTGGTGATTTTCAGGCCAGCAATGCCCCCAGGCTACCCAAGTGGAGACCCTGCTATCTGAGATTTACTTATCTTCTGCAATTGAAACTTTGTAGCCTGGAACAGAGCCAAGCTTCCTCCTTGCTCAGTGGCAGCAGCCATTTCTGTTGGGTTTATTTATCTTCTATAATTGAAACTTTGTAGCCTTGAGTGGAGGACTCGGCCAGCCAGGGCAGGCAGAAAGCTTGGCTTACTCCATCTCCAGAGGCAACTCAAGCCTTCTGCTCTCTCCAGCTCCATGGCTGCCACCATTTTTGCTGTAATTTACTTATCTTCTATCATTGAAACTTTGTAGCATTGAGTGGAAGCCTGGACAGGCAAGGACAGGTGGAAAGCTTGCCTTCCTCCATTGCCAGCGAAAGCCAAGCCTCCCTACTGCTCTCCTTGGCCACAACCATCTTGGTTGGGTTTATTTGCATATTTGCTCCTCATTGACTTGTGGGCATGGCTTGTGAGCGTAGCAGAGGTATGGTCAATTTGCATATTACTCTTTTATTAGATAGGATATTTCTATTGATTTCAGAGAGGAAGGGAGAGGGAGAGAGAAAAACATCAGTGATGAGAGAGTCAAGCCCCAAACCCAGGCATGTGCCCCGACTGTGAATCGTACCATGACTGCCTGGTTCATAGGTCGATGCTCAACCACTGAGCCACACCAGCTGGGCCATCAGTTTATTTCTGATAAACCATGTGATGGATATCATTGTCTCCAATTCTAATCCCCCTCTTTGAATCCTGGAAGGTGCTAATATTGTACACACTTGGCATGGAAGGGAGAGGAACTGGATTCCTGAGTCTGTGTACTCCAGACGCCCATGACCAGCCCAGCTGCAATCCTCCTGACTGTGGAGCAGTCAAAAATAAACCCCTGCAGACATACTTTGTCCATATCTCAGGTTCAGGTGAAGCCTAGGAGATCCTGGAATCGATGTGTAAGGGCAACACATTCCTGATCCCTGCCCTTCCCTGTTCTGGGTCACATTCCCACTGGGATTAAGTGGCTGTGTAGGTCAGACTTGTTTTAATAAAATCTGTTATTTGTGTTCACCACTAAAAGAAAAATAAGGAACATTTCTATAGACAAGCATTCCATAAGACTTCCTTCTATGTAATTACATCATTTTATATTATCCTGAAAGTCTGAATACCCACACAACTAAATTGTGACTATAAATTGAGTTTGTTTCTCTTCTGTTTTCTTTTCTCTTTTCAATAAAACTCCAGACTTAAGCATCCAAATTAGGGTTGGCTTTTTTCAAGGGGAGACACAGTCCCAGTGAGCACTAGAAACACCCCTGGAATAAAGGTACAAGCTTCCACAGTGTGATGGCATACATTCTGGTAAGCTTGGTTAAAAATGCTTGATGCCAAAAATGTCAAGGGCCTTATATGGCCTGAGGGTTCAATGTTCTCCATCCCTGCTCTAGAGCAGCGGTTGCCAACCAGTGGTCCACAGACCACAGACCACTGGTGGTTCAGGTCCGAAAGGTGGTAACTGCTGCTCTAGAGCATTGTCCATCTAGTGTCCAAACATAATGCAGGTCATGTGTGTAATTTTGTATTTTCTAATGTCCATGTTAAAGTGAAAAAAGGTAGAAATACTTTTTTGGTTTTTTTGGGTTGTTTTTTTTTAATATATTTTATTGATTTTTTTTAAAATTGGAATAATTTATTCTAACAAAAGTATAAAGTATGGAAAAATTAGTGTGTTTGAATGATTTCAGAGTAGAGAAAGGTTCACACTAGCAGGCTGAGTGTTTAGCACCTTTGAACAGAGATGTTCAGTGTGGGAACGTGGCAGGCCAGGTTCCCACTAAGGACCCGTGAGACGGGGTGTGATCACAGAACAGGGCGGTCATTTGGTTTTTCTCTGCGTGTTGGGGGTGCCACGGAAAAGTGTCGAAAGCTGTTCACTGAATTCATGGCTGCGGTTAGCAGGTCGGAGAGAAAAGTTGAGACAGAGGAGAGAGAGCCGGGGGGTGAGGAGGTCAGTCAGATGGACAGTCCGAAGGCGCTGACTATGCAGTACATGGTCTTGTTCTCCCATCGCACGGTGCAGCTCCCATCAGTAGAGCTGTCCCAGAAGCAGGAACTCGCCGTGTGCAGTCCCGCTCCGTTCTTCTGCATAATGATACAGGTCACAATGTATTTGAAAGGTTTTCCCAGCTTGGTGAGTTGGCTTAAAGTTTGTTCTACTACGTTGGTGGTCCACTGGTTGACCTTGCTGTGCTGATAGGCGTTGCCACCGATGGCACTTTCTATAGCCTCTTTCACGATGTTGCTCACTTCGTCCACAACGAAAGTGGTCTTTTCCGCACTCTGATAGTCTTCCATCTTCCCCGGCGCATCGCCTCCGCCGCCCTCAATTTTTTTTTTTTTATAGAGAGGAAGGGAGAAAGACAGAGCTAGAAACATCGATGAGAGAGAGAGACATCGATCAGCCGCCTCCTGCACGCCCCCTACTGGGGATGTGCCGGCAACCAAGATACAAGCCCTTGACCGGAATCGAACCCCGGGACCTTTCAGTCCACAGGCCAACGCTCTATCCACTGAGCCAAACCGGCTTTGGCGGTAGAAATATTTTTAACAGCTTCATTGAAATATAATTATACAAAACCCAGTTTGCAAGTTTTATCCTCAGTTGGAGTATGTGCAGGAGCAACTGATTGATGTTTCTCTCTCTCCCTCTCTAAAATCAAAAACATACTTAAAAAAACAAACACTTCACATCTTTATTATATAGTCCACCATCAGGGTAATAAACATCACCTTTAAAAGAAAAAAACAAATTTGCTTGATGCCCAGCTGGCGTGGATCAACCTATGAACCAAGAGGTCACAGTTCAATTTCTAGTCAAGGTACATGCCGAGGGTGTGGGTTCGGTGGTCCCTGGTGTGGGGTGTGCAGGAGGCAGCCAATCAATGATTCTCTCATTATTAATGTTTCTATCTCTCCTTCTCCCTTCCTCTACTAAGGCATAAGAACAAAGATAATAAAAGTCAAGAAGTAATAAAAAAGGACATAAAAACAAAAGGATACAGATAAAAAATGGTTATCTATGGGGAGGGGAACTAAATAATGGGAAATAAAAAGGATGGTGATGCAGTGTAAGTGATCTAAATCCCCATATATTAGAGTGGGAAGTCACTAGATAATGTCTAGAGCTGGTAAACCAAGGAAGTAAAGGCACATTATTTAGAGAACATGGAGTATTACAACACTCCCCATGTTGGTCTCCCTGCTCCCACTTTTGCCCCATTTGGTCTATTAACACGGGAGTTAGAAAGATTCTTTTAAACGTTAACTCAGACCTTGCCACCCATGACTTGTCCAATGGCTTCCCATCTGTGAAACAATATATACTCTGCCCACAATTCCTGGAGCAGAACTTCTAAAACCCTTATAAATGTCTAAATGATAAGAACAATAGGAGCATCTTTTTTCCTAATATTACACTTTGACCCCAGTTCCTGACACAGGGTTCCTGAAACCTTTGTAAATTCCCTGGATGATGAGAGCATTCTTTTATTTATTTTTTAAAATATATTTTTATTTATTTCAGAAAGGAAGGGAGAGGGAGAGAGAGATAGAAACATCAATGATGAGAATCACTGATCAGCTGCTTCCTGCTTGCCCCCCATTGGGGATTGAGCCTGCAATCTCGGCATGTGTCCTGACTGGGAATCAAACAGTGATCTCCTGGTTCATAGGTTAATGCTCAACCTGAGCATGCCAGTTGGGTGGAGCATCTTTTATTCTAATGAGGTGACTATGAGTGGCTCCTGGATGAGGACTGTTCACCTGAAAAACCAAGTCATGGAATGAGAAGCTGAAATTTCCACCCCACCCCCATTCTCTTGAAAAAGGGAGAAGGGCTGTAAATAGAGTTAATCAATTAGGTCAAGAAGCTTCCCCCCAAAATCCCAAAAGTATGGTGTTCAAGGAACTTTTAGGTTGCAGAACACACTATGTACCTGGTGGGTGACACATCCCAACTCCACAGGGACAGATCTCACCCTATGCACTAGTATCTGTATTTCTTCAACTGGCTGTTCATCTGTATCCTTTATCATAACCTTTAATAAATTGATAAACCTAAGTAAGTAAATGTTTCTCTGAGTTTTTTGTTTATTTGTTTGGCTGATTTTCTTTGAAAGCAATTCTGGATTTTTTTTTTAAATTTTTTTATTGATTTCAGAGAGGAAGGGAGAGAGAGTGAGAGATAGAACCATCAATGATGAGAGAGAATCATTGAAATGCTGCTCCCTGCATGCCCCCTACTGGGGATAGAGTCTGGAACCAGGGCATGTGCCCTTGATTGGTATCAAACCCGGGACCCCTCTGTACGTGGGCCAACACTCAATCCACTGAGCCAAGCCAGAAAGGACTCCCTGAGTTCTGTGAGCCGCTCTAGAAATTTAATTGAAGCCAACGAGGGGATCATGAGAACCTCAGAGCTGATAGGCCAGAAACACAAATAACAACCTAGATTTGCCATTGGCATCTAAAGTGGGGTAGGAGCAGTCTGGCAAGATGAGCTCTTAATTTGTTGGGACTGATGCTATCTCTAGGCTGATAGTGTCAGAATTGAGTGAAAGTGTAGGACACTCAGTTGGTGTCACAGAGAACTGCTCATTGTAGAAAAAATTCCTCACACATTTGGTATCAAAAATGTTGTGAGTGTGGTAGTAGTGGAAAAGAGAAACACAATAGGAAGAATGGGCTTTTTCTAACACACCATCTCACTCAGAACAAAAGCCAAAGTCATGCCGAGACCGGTTTGGCTCAGTGGACAGAGCGTCGGCTTGCGGACTGAAAGGCTCCAGGTTCGATTCTGGTTGGGGGCATGTACCTTGCTTGCGGGCACATCTCCACAGTGGAGCGTGCAGGAGGCAGCTGATCGATGTCTCTCTCTCATCGATGTTTCTGACTTTCTATCCCTCTCCCTTCCTCTCTGTAAAAAAGCAATAAAAATATATTAAAAAATATTGTTTTAAAAAAGCCAAAGTCATTACTATGATTTACTAGACCTCATACAATCATCTATGCCACCACCCCCTCATACCTGCTATCCCATCCTCATGATCACTCTGAATGAGCCCCAGGAGCCTCCTTGCTGTTCCTTGAATAAACTAGACATGTTCTCCCACAAGCCCTTTGTACCAGCTATTTTTCCTTCCTAGAATGCTCTCTCTCTCCCTAGATATCTGCATGGTTTGCTAGCACCTTGTTCAGGTCCTTATTCAAAGGTTCTCTTCTCAGAGAAGTTTGCCCTAGCTACACTATTTGAAATTGCAGCCCTCAACCAGAGCTCCCTTTCTCCTTTCTCTACTTTATTTTTTTCCATAACACTTACTGTCTTTTAATATACTATGTATTTTAATTATTTTGTAAATATATTTTTAATAAAAACAGAGAGGAAAGGAGAGATAGAAACATCAATAATGAGAGTCATTGATCAGCTGCCTCCTGCACACCCCACACTGGGGATTGAGCCCACCACCCCGGCATTTGCCCTGATCAGGAATCTAACCATGACCTCCTGGTTCATAGGTCGACACTCAACCACTGAGCCATGCTGGCCAGGCTAACAGAAGGGATTTTCATTTTTTGTTCACTTCTGTATCCCCAGTGACTGACAACAGTATATGTTCATTTTGGGATGAATTGCCTTTCCCCCCAAAATTCGTATGTTGAAGTCTCAACTTCCAGGACCTCAGAATGTAACCAAATTTGGAGATAAGGCCTTTAAAGGAGATGATTACGTTAAAATTAGGCTTTGGGATGGGGCCCCAATCCAATATGACTTGTGTCCTTAAGAAGATGAAGAGATGTTAGGGGTGCTCATGCACAGTGGGACAATCACGTGGAGAGAGAGCAGGAGGGTGGCAATCTGCAAACCAAGGAAGAGAGGCCTGCAATGTCTTTTCTGCACCTTTGAGCCAAGGTTTCTCCCTTCTGTCATTTACACAACACCTCTCTGATTAAATCTCCAATTCCTTGGAAAAGGGAGAACAATTTCTCACTGGTCCTATCTAACATAGAAACAGAACCTCTTTCTTGCTCAACAACCTACCAAAATCACCTACTTTTATACATACATAACTAAGTATATTTTTTACACATTTGTATTGATTTCAGAGAAGCAGGGAGAGGGAGAAATAAAAACATCAATGATGAGACATCTCATACATTGATGGACTATCTCATGCATGTTCCCTACTGCTGGTCAATCCCTCAACATGAGCATGTGCACCGACCAAGAATTGAACCCATGACCTGGTGGTTCCTGGGTTGATGCCAACCACTGAGCCACACCAGCAGAGCACAACTAAGTAAATATTTAACGATTGCATCTGTTAGATGTTTCAGTTGTATATTCGTGAAAAATGTGTCTATGTTAGTGTTATGTTCAGTTAGAAGTGGTTTGGGGAGGAAACCCAGATGGCAGCATAGGTGAACTCCTAAACTGCTACCTCGCACAACAATTTCAAAACTACAGCTAAAAGACAAAATGGACATCATCCAGAACCACTGGAAAGCTGGCTAAGGAGAAATTCTACAACTAGAAGGAAAGAGGAAAATACATTGAGAATCAGAGAAGCTGCAAAAAGCTGAGGTATGGAGACACACACATGGAGACAATGGGCAGCTGAGTGCCTGGCTGGCTTCCTCTAGCAGGAGGGAGACAGAAACTCCCAAATGCACTGAACCCCAGTTCCGACCACACTGAACCCCAATCATGGGCAAGACTCACATGGGGCAAATCTGGACTGTCGGAAAAAGGGAGGAGTGCACAGAAACTCAGGGGAGCCACAAAAGGCAGAGGTCTGGAGGTGTGCCAGTGCGTGCAGAGAAGACTGACTACTGATTGTGCTGCTGGCTTTCTCTAGCAGGAGGAAGACTGAACCTCTCAACTGTGCTCAACTCCACTTCCGACTGCACTGAACCCCAGATTGGGACTAGAACCTGGGGACCCAGACTCATATGGAGAAACTCAGGGGAGACACTAAAAGGCAGAGATATGGAGGTGTGCGAGTGCACACAGAGGGGGCTGCAGCGATTACTGAGGGACAATGAGAGCCAGGGGCCTTATAGGGCAAAGCTGATGGGAAGCCAAGGCTGTCTGCTCAGCCCTGAGATGCTTCCCCATCCCAATCGAGCACAGAAATTTTGCAATTTTCCAAGTCTTGTCTCATAAAGCAGACTCCAGCACAGAAGTTCTACTGGCGTAGACACAGCTGATCCTCACAACCAATTGGCTTGGTGGTCAATTCCCCCCAGTGATACCAACAACAATCAAGACTTAACTACAATAAAGCTGTACACACAATCCACAAAGGTGTGCATCAAGAGAGTCCACCTCAGGCAACTGGGGAGGCGGAACTCCTGGGCCATATAGGACAACTAGCACACAAAGCTACTCTACCAACTTAGGGAAGCAGTGAAAATGTGAAGACAAAGAAACAGATCACAAACAAAAGAAATGGAGGAAAACAAACGACTGGATATAGAGTTCAAAACCACGCTTATAAGGTTTTTCAAGAATATCCTAGAAAAGATGGATAAATTTAGCAAGACCCAAGAGGAGATGAAAAAGGAAAGGACCAACTAGAAATTAAATATGAACTGACTGAAATAAAAAAATATTATACAGAGACATAACAGCAGATTAGAGAAAGGCAAGAATCAAGTCAAAGATTTGAAATACAAAGAAGCAGAAAACACTTAACTGGAAAAGAAATAAAGAATCCAAAAATGTGAAGATAGTGTAAGGAGCCTCTGGGACAACTTCCAATATACCAACATCAGAATTATGGGGGTTCCAGAAGAAGAGAGAGAGCAAGATACTGAAAATCTATTTCAAGAAATAATGACTGAAAACTTCCCACATCTGGTGAAAGATGTACACTTACAAATCCAGGAAGCACACAGAACTTCAAACAAAAGGAATTCAAAGAGAACCACACCAAGACACATCTTAATTAAAATGCCAAGAAAAAAGACAAAGAGAATATTAAAAGCAGCAAGAGAAAAAGTTAGTTACCTACAATGGAGCACCCATACTATTGTCAACTGATATCTCAACAGAAGCTGTGCAGGCCAGATGGGAGTGGCAAGAAATATACAAAGTGATGAATAGCAAGAATCTACAACCAAGATTACTCTATCCAGCAAAGCTATCATTCAGAATTGAAGGGCTGATAAAGAGCTTCACAGATAAGAAAAAGCTAAAGGAGTTCATCAGCACCAAACCAGTATTATATGAAATGCTGAAAGGAACTCTTTAAGAAGAGAAGAAGAAAAAGGTAAAGATAAAAATTATGAACAACAAATACATATCTATCAACAGGTGAATCTAAATATCCAGTGAATAAAAACTCTGATAAACAGAATAAACTAGTGCATATAATAGAAACGGGGGCATAGAAAGGGAGTGGACTGACAATACTCAGGGAGGAAAGGGGTGAGGAAGGTGCAGGGAGAGACTGGACAAAAATCATATACCTATGGATGAGGAAAATGTGGGGGGAGGTTTAAGGCAAAGGGAGGGGTGGGAGCCGGGTGGAAGGGAACTAGGGGGGGGAAAGAGAGGAACAATTGTAATAATCTGAACAATAAATATTTATTAAATTAAAAAAGTAATTATTGATAGATACTTATTTGTTGCCATTTTTATTCTTTACCCTCATGTTCATTCTTTGCTTTCTATTTCCTTTTTTTTTACAGCAGACCCTTTAGCATTTCTTGCATTGCTGGTTTAGTGGCAATAAATTCCCTTAGTCCTTTTTTGTCTGTGAAGCTCCTGATTTCACTTTCAATTTTGATTGATAGCCTTGCTGGGTACAGTATTCTTGGATTCAGACCCTTTCTTTGCATAACTGTATATTTCATTCCATTTCCTTCTGCCTGATGAGTTTCTGTTGAGAAATCAGTCTCTAGACTGATGGGGGTTCCTTTGTAGGTAATTTTCTGTCTCTGGCTGCTTTTAAGATTCTTACTTTGTCATTGGTGTTTGCCAATTTAATTATAATGTGCTTGGCGTCAGTCTTTTGGGGTTCATTTTTCTTGGGACTCTGTGAGCTTCTTGATTTGTATGGGTTTTTTCTTCCCTATATCAGGGAAGTTTTCTGTCATTATTTCTTCAACAGGTTTTCTATTCCTTGCTCAGTTTCCTCTCCTTCTGGAACCCTATAATGTGGATGTTGTTTTGTTTTGTGTTGTCTCAAAATTCCCTTAGGCTCTCCTCTTGCTTTTTAATTTTTTTTCTAGAAGCTGCTCTACTTGGGTATTTTTTTCTACCTTGTCTTCTAGCTCACTGATGCATTCCTCTGCTTCTTCTAGTCTACTTTTAATACTTTCTATTGAGTTCTTTACAGCAGCATTGTCATTTTTCATTTATTCTTGGTTCTTCTTCATTTCCTCTTGGTTCTTACT
Organism: Lasiurus cinereus; assembly: GCA_011751065.1. Lineage (NCBI taxonomy): Eukaryota > Metazoa > Chordata > Mammalia > Chiroptera > Vespertilionidae > Lasiurus > Lasiurus cinereus. The sequence goes on along the minus strand of JAAGEH010000015.1, from coordinate 20,969,300 downwards.
CATATTGTCGAATTTGTCTTCCATTCTTTTTAGCCACCTTATTTCCATTTCTCTGATTTCTTTCTCTGGCAAGTTGCTTGCCTCCATTTCATTTACTTCCTTTTCTGGTGACACCTGCTTTTCTTTAATATGCGGGCTGTTTCTTTGTCTTCCCTTGATCTCTCTTCTCTGGGTGTCTGGTTATGTAGTTCTCTCTATCCTGCATTGATTTATAACAAAATACAACACCACGAGGTGCAATGCACAAGGCACTGAACAGCAATGTATTCACAATATTAAGAACAACAAATAAATTTGACCACCAGAGAGAGGCAAATTAGGGGATAGGAGAGAAAGAAGAGAGAAAAGAAAATAAGTGAAAGAAGGAAAGAAATATCAAAATAAAATTGGTAGGGAAAAAAGTAAGAGAGAAAGGAAAGAGAATAACAAAGAGAAGGAGAATAAAGTATATATATATATATATATATATATATATATATATATATATGGAGAAAACTCCAATGGAATAGCCACTAATCCTAACAAATGCCAGCAACAAGTACCTGGAGATTAATACAAACTACAAACAATAACTAATAACAAGGGAGGTGAAGAAAAACAAAAGCAATAAACAAACAAACAAAAAAAATAAGCAAAAACAATCTCACAAAAGCATGAATAATCAATATAATCAACATTCAAGCAAACCCCAACAAAAGGACAGAGTGAAAAACAATTTTTGGATAGTGAAGACAAAGAAGAAAGAGGTGTGTATGGACTTGGAGCAGGGGATTGGGAATTAGATATATAAGTAGGGTGAAATTTTAACATGGGGTAAAAAGAAAGAATAGGGAAAATCTAAAGTAAAAAAAAAGGTAAGAGAAACTGAGCAACAAAAGAGGAAATGTTAGGAATAGAGTGATGGCATAAAGGTAGAGTTGAGATAGAGTAAAATGATGCTAAAGGAAAGATGAAAATAGAGTGTAGAACACTAATCCCAAAGTAAAATAAAGAGAAAATAAAATGACACTTTTTAAAAATATATATTTTGTTGATTTTTTACAGAGAGGAAGGGAGATAGAGAGTTAGAAACATTGATGAGAGAGAGACAACGATCAGCTGCCTCTTGCCGCCCCCTACTGAGGATGTGCCCACAGCCAAGGTATATGCCCTTGACCGGAATCAAACCTGGGACCTTTCAGTCCGCAGACCGATGCTCTATCCACTGAACCAAACCGGTTTTGGCAAAATGACACTTTTTTTCATCAAAAAAATAAACTGGTAGTAGTAATGATACTGATTGAAAATAAAAATATAATAATTAAAAAGGCAAAATCAAGTAAGGAAAAAAGAAAAAATAGCTTCTTAAGTAAAAGATGAAAAAATAAAAATAAATAAATAAATAAATAAATAAAATGTGCAGTAGTGAAGGTCACTTACTCTATTGTTCTATTTGGCACGCCTGTTTCCTATTCAGGATAGTATTGCAGTTCCCTGCATTCCACTGCTCCTCAGTGTTGTAACCCAGTCTTGATTTTTAAGGAGGTGGTGTGTCTTAATTTCTTTATTCTTTTATTTGTGAGTATTCAAGAGTCAATTTGTGAGTCAACCCCTGGGTGGCAGTGTTTCTGGATTAACCTCTGATACTATAGATCCTCTCTAGCCTGTGCTTAGATCCTGCTTTCCCTGTGGCACTCAATACTGGTTTGTGGGAGTGGGCTGCCCCAGAGCTAGTTCTCTAACAGTCACTCCCTGCTCTGATACCCAGGTTCCAGAAAAACAATTTTCCCCTGCAGTCTCCCAGGGTTTCCCCAACTGGGTGATCCATGTACTGGGCTTAGCAATCAGAAGCAAGGATCTGAAGAGGAAAGAGCACAAGTGTGTGAACTCCCCTTGCCCCTTGTGTCCAAGCAGCTGACACTCTTTTAAAACTCCCAGGCTGTCCCACTGCGTCAGAGCAAAATGGGTTGCTTTCTAGAGATGCCCTCTGCTAGCTGCTCTGAGGACCTTTCAGTCCGCAAGCCGATGCTCTGTCCACTGAGCCAAACCGGTCTCGGCAAAAGCCCCACTCTTATGACCTCACTTTATCTTTATTATATCCATGTAGGCCTTTTCTCCAGTACAGTCACATTGGGGGGGTCAGGGCTTCAACATATGAATTCAGGGGGTGCATAATTTAGTCTATAACAACTGGTTCAACACTAAAACAGACTGTTTTGTATTTTAGTAAATTAGCATGTTATCAGAGATATATGTGAGGAGATATATTTATGAATCTACAAATATATACATACCTTTAAAACTAGCCGAGAGGTGAAGTGAACAAGTTGTTTTGGAATTGGTGGGGATGGTACACAGAATGCATTTGGGGAGGAAGAATAGAATGTTGTGAAGGAATGGGGAAAATACACTGATGGAATAGGAAAGGGGGAGCAGCAGCACCCTATACTAGCAGTCTTTAACCAGCAGAGTGTTCAGTTTCTAGTAAAGTCTGGCATAAACACACACACACACACACACACACACACACACACACACACACACACACTATCCTAACTCCTCCCAATAATCATTAGGGCAAAGTGATTTGCTCTGCCTGGCAGGCTGGAATATGAGCATTGGCCTAACCTGTCCCATCCTGATTGCAGGCTCACAGGAGCATGACAACTATGTTCCTTTAACTCATTCTACAGTAGTATTGGCCAAAGAAGCATTTAAATGCTTTTGATGGTGCCCAGCCAGTGGTTGAGCATTGACCCATGAACTGAGAAGTCACCAGTTGATTCCTAGTGAGGACACATGCCCAGGTGTTGGCTCAATCCCCAGTAGGGGCGTGCAGGAGGCAGCCAACCCATGTTTCTCTCTCGATGTTTCTATTTCTCATCCTCCCTTCCTCTCTCTCTAAAATCAATAAAAACACATTTAAAAAATAAATGCTGCCGAAACCAGTTTGGCTCAGTGGATAGAGCATCGGTCTGCGGACTGAAAGGTCCCAGGTTCCATTCCGGTCAAGGGCATGCATCTTGGTTGCGGACACATCCCCAGTAGGGGGCGTGCAGGAGGCGGCTGATCGATGTTTCTCTCTCATTGATGTTTCTAACTCTCTGTCCCTCTCCCTTTCTCTCTGTAAAAAGTCAATAAAATAAAGAAGAAAAAAAATAAAAATAAATGCTTTTGATGATGATGATTATAGAGAAAATGGAATATAAATGGCTACTGACAAGTTTCATTGTAACAATTTTTATAACCCCATCATTAAGTAGATGAATATCCTCATATTCCTAAACAAGAGATAATTACATGTCTAAAGTCTTTTTGCCCCGCCGAAACCGGTTTGGCTCAGTGGTTAGAGTGTCAACCTGTGAACTGAAAGGTCCCAGGTTAGATTCCGGTCAAGGGCATGTACCTTGGTTGCGGGCACATCCCCAGTAGGGGGCGTGCAGGAGGCAGCTGATCGATGTTTCTCTCTCATGGATGTTTCTAACTCTCTATCTCTCTCCCTTCCACTCTGTAAAACATCAATAAAATATATTTTAAAAATAAATAAATAAAGTCTCTTTGCCCCTCACTTCTTTTGTTAAAATGCTATTCTAATTTATTATCTATCTTTCTCTCCTGGGTGTACATTAGTTACTATGGATTGGGATACCATAGTTTGAACATATCAATATTTCCAAATTATATTATACCAATTTATTATGAAGCCAATTTATATCAAAGTATTTGTGAAGGGAGTTGTTGCTGGGGATTACAGGTGAATTCAAGTCAAAATGAAATGTATGGCACTGGTAGACAAACACAGGCCTCACTTAGCACCACAAAAGAGGTAAGGTTCTTTTCATTTGCTCACTCCATGTACCAGAATCCTAACTATAGTTATCAATGAGGCTATCTTAATCGGTTCGTGCTGCTATAAAAAAAAATACCATAAACTAGAGGCTGTTAAATAACAAACATTTATTTCTCACAGGTCTGGAAACTGGGAAGTCCAAGATCATGGTGCCAACATATTTGGTGTCTGGAGAAAAACTGTTTCCTAAATAGCTGACATCTTTTCAAAGTGTCCTCACATGGCAGAAGGAGCAAGGGAATTCTCTGGGGTCTCTTTTATAAGGGCATTAATCTAATTCATGAAGGCTGCACCCTCATAATCTAAGAACCTTCCAAAGCAACATTGCCTAACATCATAAACTTGAGGGGTAGGTTTCAACATACAAATTTGTGGGGGACACAAACATTCAGTCTATAACACAGGTTTACTAAGTGAAGATGTTTATAACAATATCAACAGTTTTTTTTCATTTATTGCTATAATTATTATTTATTTATAAACAATTAGTAATTTGTTTCATTTCTATTTTATTTTTTAATATATTTTTATTGCTTTCAGAGAGGGAGAGGAAAGGAGAGATAGAAACATCAATGATAAGGGGGAATCATTGATTGGCTCCTCCTGCTCGTTAGACCAAGCCCACAACCCAGGCATGTGCTCTTGACTGGAATTGAACCTGGGACCCGTCGGTTCACAGGCCGATGCTCTATCCACTGAGCCAAACCAGCTATGACTCATTTCCATTTTAACCCAAGAGTTTTTATTTTTTAAAATATATGTTTTTATTGATTTTAGAAAGGAAGAGAGACATAGAAACATCAATGGCAAGAGAGAAGTATGGGTTGGCTGTCTCGTCCTCCATGTCCCATGAGTCTGCAACCTGGGCATGTGCCTGACTGGAAATCGAACTGTGACCTCCTGGTTCATAAGTCAATGCTCAACTGATGAACCATGCTAGTTGGACAATCCTAGAGTTTTTAGGTAAGTCATTTTAAATTTTCAAATGTTCACATTTCCCCCCATGGTACTATTTTTATTTGTCTTTTATTATGTTACATGTGCTACCTACCATACATCTCAACCACAGTGTACCACATACAACTAAAAATGAATCTAACATTTTCTCTCTTAAACTAGATACTCCTCCATATTCTTTACTTTGGTTTTAATACCACATCTACCCAATCACTCAAGCTAGAAATCTGAAAATCAGCTTCACCTCATTCCTCTCTCTTATTCACTACCCTGTTTCCCAAAAAATAAGACAGTGTCTTATGTTAATTTTTGCTCCCAAAGATGTCTTATTTTTCAATGAAGAAGAATACGGTGAAATAAGCCAGTCAGAGAAAGACAGATATCACGTGATCTCACTAATATGTAGAATCTAATAAACAAAATAAACTGACAAACAAAATAGGTCCAGAGGCATGGATACATGGAACAGACTGACAGATCTCAAGGAGGGAACAAGGGGTGAGAAATGGGAAGAGATTAATCCAAGATCTTCTATTCATATATGCATAATCCATGGACATAGACAATAGTGTAGTGAAGGCTTGGGGTGAGGTGGGGGCTGGGTGGAGGGGGAAAGAGGAGTAAAATAGGGGACATCTGTAATACTGTCAACACTAAAAAACTTAAGAACAGTAAGTACAGCACAGGAAATCTATATACAGTGGTACCTCGAGATACGAGTTTAATTCGTTCCGTAACCTTGAGGCATGGGAAACTGAGTCACGGTAAACTGGTGGGTCGTGTGCAGCCGGCTGATCCGCGAGATTACTCCTATCTCAAATGTTGCTCATATTCTCGTATTTCAAAGCAAAAATCGCTCACTCGATGGCTCATATCTCAAAACTCTCGTATGTTAGGGCACTTGTATCTCAAGGTACCACTGTATATAAAAGCCTAACTGACCATCACAACTGAAACAACCAAATGGACGACAGAAAAGGCTACATGGGGTGACCAGGCTGGCAGTGTGGTTAGTGAGGGATGACCAAATGACTTAACAGAGGGCTACATGAGGTGATCAGGCTGGCGGGGGGGGGGAGGAGGGGGCAGTTAGGAGTGACCAAATCAGTAGGG